>ML675651.1:3725675-3855095 GCA_007922155.1 Mesoclemmys tuberculata
GTAGCCAGCCCTCTGGCTGGGCAGGCAGCACTATCAAGCAGTCTGTGGTCCAGATCCCTGGCTGGGCAGAAAACAAACAAACACAGCCTTCCAGCCTAAGATGGGTAGGCTGCCAAATTGGCAGCAGGGAGGTAAGGGGACCCGGGCCCATCCTACTTCATCAGGTCCCAGCTCAGGGCCCAATCAGTCACGGGGAATCCCACAGGTAGCTCAGTGGGGATCCTTCCAAAACATGCCAACCATAGTTTCAGCAACACAACGGGACTAATGTCTGGTTTCCCTGGGCTACTTCCTACCCCTACGTGTTCATAGGGCTTCATCATTCATGGGTCCTCAGGGTCCTCAGCAGCTGGCAGTTCTAGCAGCTGCTTAGGGTATTCACCTAGCAACAGCTCCTCCAAGTATTCCTCCAGAGGCAGGGGTTGATACAGCTTGGTCCCTGCTCCAAGGGCTGGCAGAAGTGTCTGACTCCTTCCCTGGCTCATTCTAAATGAATTGAGCTGGAGGTCCCACCTCTTATACTTCCCATTCCGCCTCTCCCCTTCACACGCAAGGGACGGCCCTGGCCTCACTCCACCCACCCGGGGGAGAGGCTCCTCCCTCTCAGCATCAGACGGCAGCCACTCTGCCTCGCTACCCCTCCATGACTGCTCAGTCAAAGTCAGAATTTAGGCACTGTGCAGTGAAACTTGGCAGTCTAGGCTGAGACTAGAAGCCAGTGAGAATGACTAAATTTGTCTGTATCATCCAGCCTCTCTAAATAATCCCCTTTATGTTCCACAGGTCTGCTCTCCAGGTGTCCTCAAGTCACATTTGCATCATGTTTTTGCTAGAGACAGACCCAAACCTGAATTTTGAATCTGAAGACCCAGAACACAAACTTCAAGGAAGTCTGGGCCTGCTCCCTATCTGAATTTTGTAGTTGGTCCCATCTCAAACCCAGAATCCAAACCACCCTAAACGCTGAGGAAGTAGAGATCAAATAGAACTTTTTTGCTTGAGTCTGTTTCTTTCATTTACTCTAGTTGGACCTGCAATGAACTAAGGATATCTCATACCTCATCAACAAGGCTATATCAGATAAATCTGGATTGCATCATCAGGTGTGTCTAGGAGATGCAGGAAAAAGCCCTCAGTGGATTCATGTGGAGTTTATTCCATTTAGAAGTTGGGGGGAAATCTTTTGACTTATTAGGGAAGCACATTTGTTCAGACACTTGACATGGTATTGGATTATTTTAGCTAGCATATTACAGTATTACAGAGCATCAGCCTAGTACTCATGAGATATGAGTTCTATTCCTGGCTTTGCTATTGACATCCTCTTTGGTAAATCATTTCTCTTCAGTGAGTCCATCTGTACAATAGGATTACCGTAACTTCCCTGGCTCTGTAAGCTGCTGTGAGATCTGCAGATGAAAGGCACTAAGTGCTGTTATTACTTCCCCAAAATTAAAACAATCTAAAACACTGTAAAGAGTCCAAGTCTTAGTTTTTATAATGAGGATTGAGTTGGACTTGAATCTGAGGATATCAGATTAAGTAGAATTTATGGATTCTTCTGCTGTGTGTCTGGTCTAGTTTTCCTTGACCCTCTTCCTCCTCCAGGTTTGTTTGTTATCTTAAATTAATTTAATGCTGGTGTAAGGTACCAGATTGCCAGGCCTGAAGAGTGATGGGGTCCTTCATGCACAGAATGAGTAGATCAACAGCAATATGAATGCCAATTTCTCTCCACACTGACAGGTCTCCACTGCCTATTCAATTCTTGTCCTTCTCCTGAGACTGCCAATAAGGGGGCCATTTGGACCAGGGTTTTTTTCCATGTGGTCCACTAGGAGCTGCCCTGAGAGTCGCCAATCCATTTCACATGTCACTAACAGCCATCAAATAGTAACAACCTTACATCATTATCACTATGGAGTGGACTGGAATCTGTGACCTAAAGGGGAAGAGATTTCAGGTGTCATTATCTCCATTCACTCATTTCGCTGCCCATGTTCTTCTACCCTGAAGGATGCCAGGCTCGTGCCCACCAGCTCTCGGAGGAGTATTAACAATGACAAGTTTGAAGGTGGAGTGGTTTTTATTTTGGAGGGACTGAGAGCCAACTGATTCTCTCACATGGTGTTTGTTCCACAGGAGGTGAGCACATCTGGGCAGAGGAATGTGGATTCCTAAACAATGAGCTAGGAAGATGAAAAGGCCGCAAACATTCCTAGCAGAGGCGATAAGGCTGAATTTATATCTTGCCTCCTTTAGAGTACAATGCCGACCAGGCCTCAACACAAAGCTTCAAAGCAATATGGACTGAAATTCTTCCGCAAGCCTCTAGAAGCTGTGTCACTGTCACAGAATGTCAGCGTCATTTAAATCAATAGAGGGGTCCCAGCTGATATGTATCAAGGAGAAGGCGGAGACCGTGGCATCTGCAGAGAGTGTAGGTGGGGTTTTTGGAACTCAACAAGGGGAGAAAGGCAGTTTGGGATTGCAAAATTAGCACTTTAACTGGACGTTTCCGTTAAAATGATCAGCTATGAAATAGCTAATGTTGGTATTTAGATTGCAGTAATTAGGTTTCAACATAAAGGTAATTAAGATGAATAGGTCAGGTCACGCCTCTCAGAACTATTGCTGCAGACTGCCTTTAAACTCAGACAGTTTATGTTAGTTTATGTTTTTTAGGCTTTCCTCAAAAGGGAGGGCTAAAAATATATGCAAGTTTAAATGGAAGTTGAGGCTGTAGAGCTAGTTCTCCATAAAGGATAGATTCTATGGCCAATCCCATCTCCCTCCATTCTCCCCTTTTTCCCTTCTATAACTGTGCGTCTGTCTTCTCCTGTGCTGCCCATTATGCCTGGAATGCCCTCCCCCATCTTGTACACCACACAACCTTCCCCTCCTCCAAATCCTGTCCCAAAACCCACCTTTTCCCACACTCTCTCTCTCAAAAAAACACTTATAATTAACTTCCTTTAAATAACAAAATACAATAAAAATGCTGTTATGAAAACCACTTTAAAAACCTCAAAACAATGAGAGTTTATGCCTGCAGAAATTTGTTGGTCTTTAAAGTGCTACAGGACTCTCGTTGTTTTTGCTGTACACAGACTAACACGGCCACCCCTCTGGAACTTTAAAGACCCAGGAACCAATTTGATGGGCTTTGTACCACCCAAGCAGCCCCATATTCTTACTGTCTGTATTCTTTCCTCCAACCTACTTGGATGTCACAACTCTCCTAGTATCCTGTCATCATTTGAGACTGTAAACTCTTCAGGATTTCACCCAGACTATTGGCAAAATTATAACTGGTTAAAAATGGTCCATAAAATCTGTTTTTCGTGAAAAAATATAAGATGTCTGTGGGGATTTAGATATTTTTTGTCGAAAAAAGCAAAGCCAAAACCCAAAGTTTTCAGTTTCAGCTAAAAAACAAAATATTTCGATTGGGATATGCCACCATGGTATCTCATGGGAGATATAGTTTGGTTGCCTTATACATCTTCATGCTCTCTATGGGCCAGGCTCCCTAGCCAGATTACATCTCCCATGATTCATCATGGTAGCTCACCAAGAGAGGCGAACATAGTGCATTATGGGAGATGCAGACCAACCATGGAGCACAACCTTATGGGGGAGAATGGCAGTATTAATACCCAAACTACAGCTCCCAGAAGGAACTGTAATGATATTTCCAAATGAAACTATTTGGGGTTTTGTCTGAAATGTCAGTTTTCAGCCAAAATATTTCAGATTTTTCTGGAAAAACTTCTATTTTCCAGCCAGCTCTAGCTGAAATCCATGTCATTTTCAGTGTGGCCAGAATTTCACTCTATGTCTTTATTAATTATTTAAAGTGTTATGCATGCCTATGGTACTATACACATAATAAATATATACCAATTAACAGTAGTTAAAGGGATAGGATTGACTTGGGGAAATGTTGCAGTCTTTGAGCTCTTACAAACCTTCTTTATAATTCTTTGGGGAGCCTCTTTCTGGAGAATAGGGAATCAATGACCTGTGACTCATACACACACATCTCTTCTCTTGCTATGATTTATAGCTTGATAATACAGTGGAATTCTGTTTTACCGAGCACCCCTTCAAGGGAACATTTGGCTCTAGAGATCAAAACTCGCTTCCCAAAAAACAATCTCCCCATGTGTGCAGATGTCTTTGCCTCAGCGATCAGTGAGGCATCTGATGGAAAGTGATTTTCTTTTATGTTTTCCAAAGGTAGGAAAGAATTTCACACCTAATATTTAAGTGCCACTTGGCTAAAGGTAAAGAATGTCACAGTTTGTGGGAGTGCTAATTAGAGTCAATTATAACCAGAGAGACCCATCTTGGTATTAAAATACCTAGCAGAACCGTCTGTGTCCTTGCAAAGTGAAGATTTTCCTCTTGTGCACGTATCTGATTTGCAGGGTTTACTGTAGCACGTGACTGCAACCTTTGCCTATAATAATCCCAAAAGGGGGACATGGCCCTAATTGATCTTTATAATAGAATTCCATTTTATATAGAGTTCCATTTTGAATAGACCTATGCATATTGCGACTGTCACAGACACAATGGACCATATTAGCTTGCTGCGCCTCCATTTCATGAGCTGCATCACAGGAGTCATTCTCAAAACATAATTTTTAAAAAGATATAACTAGATTTGCCTCCTGCTAATCTATCTGTTTTATTTATTTATATGCCCATCCTCACTGTAGTAGCTGAGCATCTCAAAAGCTTTAAAGAACTTATTCTCACAATACCCCGGTGAGGAAGGGAAGTTCTATTATTCCCATTTTACACATGGGAAACTGAGGCACAGAGTGGCTAACTGACTTGCCCAAGATGACATAGGAGATCTGTAGCAGATCAGTGATTTGACTCTAGAGCGCTCAGGTGCTAAGCTAGTTCCATAATACTCGTCTTTCTCTCTACTGCTCTCCACTTCTGACTCAAGCCCCAAGTTTCTGCATCTTTTGTACATTTGGGGAAATGCTGCAAAAAAGTATTTGAAAACCTTCATTCGAATAAGACCAACCTATCCTCTTTCACAGGCCCCTTTGTTTGCTTCCCATGATCATTCATGCCAGGGAATATTTCCTTGCCAGAAGGTTTGTGGGAAGAGAAAGAGTCATGAGAATATGTATTTGTATTCATGCCAGTAGTGTTGTGCAACCCCTTTGAATGCTGTTTGTATGCATCAGAGCCCTTACATGTCCACGTACCTTTATTTTCATTCACACTTTTTGAAAAACGTTACCATTTTTTCTGTAAATTTAAAATAACTTGTGTTAAAATTCCAAGTCTTCACTGCAACATTATGGTGGCCGATTAAAATTAGCGTACGGTGCAAATGCTGCATTCTACTCTATGAGTACGTCCTAGAGCCAGTTCTTGAGTGTCCTCACCCCACAGCAAATTCCAGAATTCAGTAAAACTCACCTGGTTTTGTCCCAAGATGGAAATTCGGAGACAGTTCAGAGAGATTCACCGACTTTCTGAGAGAGCCTGAGCCTGCTTTATGGCTTTGTGGCCAACCTGCACTACTTGTGTTTGAAGATTCAGGCTTCCTTCAAATAAAAGCTGAGTCTAGACCTCCATGAATCAATCTGAAGTGTGGAGGGGAGTTCGAATACAAACCTTAATTTTTCAGACGGCTTCTCTGATAAAGGATCAAACCCCAGAACCTATAGCTCCAAAACATAGGCCTCTGCCCCTTGGGCAGAAGACAACATTCACTTATCCTCTTTGGGGCAGCCTCAGAGGAAGACACATACCACACTTTGCCAATATGTTATGCCTTTTACCCACTGGCAGCTGGGCCAGAGCAAGCAGGGTGGATGGGACCTGCCCCAGAAGCAGCTGGGGCAGGCTGAGTGGGGCCTGTGATCCCTAAACCTCTAAAACAGAGGCCAAGGAAAGTAGCAGAGGTTTAGGGCCCCTAAGGAGAGCAAGCAGTAACTGTAGCTGGGTTCCAAATGCTGCCATCTAACTTTATGACAGGTTGAACCTAGATCTGAGCACCCTGGTTTATACATATCTTTGCACACTGTAACTGTTGAATTTTGTGACACTCCACTGTATTTCCATTGTGCTTATATACACTGTGTATCTGCTTTTGCTGCTCTCTTCCACTGCATGTCAAAAAGAGTTCTGTGTCCAGAGTCCCTTGAGTTTGTCCATCTGATCCCTCGTTATGTTGCTCTCTCTCTCACATCCTGCTGCCTGCAGCATCCTGACTTTCTACCGTTCCTTAAAGCAAAACATCTTGCAAGGTATTCAGGTGTCTCAGCAGCTAGTCCCCTTTGTACTGATCGTTACAGCAAACCAGCCCCAGCATTTCCTGAGCAGAGCTGTTAGCTCGTCTCCGGCAATCCCTTGTCATACACGCTCTGGAGTCCCAATCATTTTGGCCTCCCACAAATTCTTCCAGAAATACTGAATCAGGGCTATGGCCATAACACATCCACCAGTGTACTACAGAATCCCTCCTCCATCACCGCCGGGCTCAGATAAGGTGTGGTGGTTTCAGAGCAGTACTTTATAACCTTGTAAGTCGAACCCCCCTATATCCCTTAATATTTGCCCCTAGCATGTAAGTGGTGCCTCCTGCCGGTTCTCTCTGTGACCTCAATAGCCAATCCCCGTTCCCCTTCATTGCTTCGCTTGGAGGAATAATTCCTTTTGTGGTGAAGATAATACTCTTCAGCAGCTTGTCAGTACATGAGATAGTCTTGTTCTCTTCCACCAACCACCCCTAGTCCGATACACAGAGATGCCTTGTATAACCCACAGGTTCATCTAACACAAAAACCCCAGCAGCAGATGTTTTAAAAATCTCTGATTAATCCTATTAATTCCTCACAGCTCATGCTAAAGGGTTAATGCCCTTAATCATATTCCTCTCAAAAGTATGAAACATATGCACACAGCTCTCCCAGTCTCAAATGTGTATACACACAGCTCATCCCCTTTCCCACACAGAGAACTTGCACATGTGACCTCTCTCTCTGACACTGACACACACACAATGTTCTCTAAGACATAGACCAGCACCCAATTACATTCCCTCACACACTGTTCGGTTCAGTAATACTTCATTGGAATGATAAGCTATACATGGAATGCCATAGTGTAAAAGTGACTGTCAGAGGAAGGGACAGTCTTCTCAGAATAGGGCTTCAAACTGTGGTTGGGATTTTATCGCCTGTGTCCCTTTCTCCTGAGAGTTGATTCCTGATCCAATGGGCAAGTCAATAGCATGATGCCATCTTGTTGTCACTCTCATTTCTCCAAGGGTTAGGCATCGCTGCTGGTCATTGCATTTTGTTGTAAAGTCTTTATCAATCCTTATAATCTGAGGAAATCTCTTTCTTGCATTTCCTTGTCTTTTGGTCACAGAAGTAGACTGTGTCTGTTTAATTTGCTCAGCTCACATTAGACAGTAGAGCTGGGCAAAAATCTGGGGTTTTTTGGTTTTGGTTTTTTTTTTTTTTGGTTTGCTAGCAGTTTTGCCTATATTTTTTTTTAATTGCAGTTGGAGTCAAAAGAAAACTGAATGATTATTTTTTAAATTTTTGTTGAACCAAAAAAGTCAGAAAAAATTCATTTCTGGTCAAACAAAACATTTTGTTGGTATTTTTAATCCCCTATAGGCTACTGTCCCTGGGGAGACAACATCTCCCATTGATGACCCAGAATCCCATAATTCCCATGAGGCACAACGCAGTTCAGTTCAGATGGGAATTAGTGCAGTGACATATGGGGCTTGTAGTTCTCCAGGGAGCCTGGCCCATAGACAAGAACAAATGCTGGAATTACAATTCCCATATGAGTGAGCCATAGAGTAATGCGGGGTTATTTTGTTTTTAAACTAATTCACAATGACACTCCATTTTCCATCACAAAATCATTCCAATGGAAAATTCCTGACAGGCATTAATATGTAATGTTCAGGGTATTTTTGCAGATTTGTAGCTGTAGGGTTTCTTTCTACTGGGTTTTGTGACACTTTTGGTGTTAATGTTGGGCCACAGACTTCACAGTCATTAGTATAATAGATCTGCACATAGCTCAGATACACCTACCTACATACATGGGCCTGCACTCAGCTCCGCCACATACAGAGCTTATATCCATCAGCATGACCCGCAAAGCCATATATACACACCTCACTTACTTCACACACACATCCCCCTCATACATGTATACAGGAAACTGCACACAACTCCTATGTATAGACAGAAATAGGCGGAATTCAAACACACCTGGCTGTGGCTTGTTTGCACTCTCTCTCTCCTTCAAAAGAGCCAGGGTGCCCTTGGGAGAGCGATCCCAGGAAGCCCCACCTCTAGCAGGCAGAGCTTTGATTTTGAGCCACCTCGGAGAGAATCCAAACCAGGAGCGGGCTGGGCACATTCACACTTTCCTGTGTGCCTGAGTAAAAAAATCCGAGCTGTAAATTTATTGACTCTCCCTCAAGAAGCTCTGGAGCAGTAAATTCCATTTTCATGGTACCTGCTAATTAGGCATTTATTTAACTCTGTTGCTGTTTTTTAATGACTCTCTGCTGTCGTTTGAAGTTCTCCATCTATTATTTGTAATAAAAACCCTGTGTCACATTTCTGCCTCATTATTCCGAACAAATAGTGCATTTCCTGGCTCCCCTCACTCCTGTTCCCATTCCCCACCACCACCTCTCGGACTATGGCTCCCAGAGTTTCAAAGACCAGCTGTTATCATTTTGTTGATGGAGCGCTTTTGAGAAGCTTCTGTTGTGGGCTCTGGCACAGTGGGGGTTGCTGAATAAAACATCCCTTCAAAAGGGAATTAACGCAGAGAACAAAAACATCAGGGAGAAGAAAGATGAGAGGCCAATACTGCAGTCCCCCTCCCGCCCAGCAGTTTGAAAGAGGGACTCCCTTCAGTGTCATTCTGAGCCAGCAACCTGCAAACACTAGAGACAGATGCTGTGACCAGTTACTCAAATGATATTTGCCTTTGGCGGGCAGAGGGGATGGACCGTTTCTATTATTTCGACCCTATCATTCCTCTGAATACAAACATTAACTGCTTCCAACTATGAGCCTATTTCCCTACTTCTTATGCTTCTCTAGGCTTCTGCATAGATTTGGGCTAAAAACCATTTCCTGCCTGGGAAAACAATCAAGATTTTGAAAAATGTTCCTGGCCTAAATCAGGACAGTCAAAATCTCAAAAATGTTTGTGCAGAGAAACCTGAAAACAAATGTGGTTTGGGTGAATCAAACAATTTCTTTTTTTGTTGTTTTTGTTTTTAATTTTTATTTTTTAAAAACATTTTTATGATAAATTAGCTCAAATTTCAAAATAAAACATTTTGAACCCTTTTTGTTTTAAAAATGTCAAAATGAGCAGTTTCAACAATTTCAAACCTTTTTTTCAAGTTGGGAAATTCATCAAAACCCCACCTTTCTCACAAACACTTTTGGTTTCTACAAACTGACTTTTTTTCAGTGGAAAACCAGTTCACCGAACAGTTCCCAACCAGATCTACTGCTACATTGCTCTCCCTGGAGGTACATAGAAGGAAGCCCCCAGGAGCTTCAGACAATTCTTGCTGTTTCAAATGGAAAAGGAATGATTAGCTCTCGCAGTCTGGCTGCCTTGGCCACTACAGGATTGTTTCCTACTGGATACATTTGGTAGTGCTTTCTCCAGTCTACTTTGTAAAAGACTGAAATAAAGGGGTGCCAACTGCTTCCCCAGTGAGTTGATTCCACAGAGTAAGAGATCTCATGGTCAGGGAGTTTTTCTGTCACCCAGTTTAAAATTCCTCTTTCTTAATTTCATGCTTTACACACCATTGTAAACTTGAGACATCATAAATAATTCCTCTCCTTCCAATTTTTTTTGCCCTATTATAACTTCCCTTAATTTGGCAGTATTTTTCAGGAAATGAGGTGCCCAGAGTGGAGTGCGACATTGCAAGAGAGGTCTCACCACAGCCATACAGAGAAGCTACTAATGCACCTGCTCTGTGGATTTGACATCTTTCTAGATGCAGCCCCAAATCATACTGCCGTTAACACAGTGCTGTCCACTATCAGTCTTCAGCCCTTTCAGCATTACAGACTCCCACCTTTCTTCCTGCTCAGTATGCATGTTCTAAACTAGGCTTCAGTTGTGCAAGCTTGTGTGTGCCAAGATAAATCTCATTTTGCTATTTTCCATCCCTGTTTCTAATCTTTCTAGGTCTAGGGTGGCCAATTTCCTAATTTGACAAAACTGGACACTGAGAGCCGGAAATTCCCCCACCCAAACTCCGCCTCATTCCCCAAGGCCCCGCCCCTTCCCTCATGGCCCCACCCTTCCTCACTGGCTGCTCTCTCCACCTCCCTCCCACTGCCAGCTGAGCAAGGTTCTAGGGGTAGAGGGGTGACTGGGGCATGATGGGACAGCTGTTAATACTTCCCACTACTGGAGCTAGGCACTTCCTGAGCAGCTTCCTCCAGGATCCAGCAGCAGCTCTTCCCACCCCCTCGTGGTGGTGGCTGGTTACTGCGAGTAACTGGACATTTAGCATTAGTCAGGCGTGCTGACCAGAAACTGCCAGATTCCCTTTTCCACCACACTTTCCAGTCGGAAATTGGACACCAGGCAACCCCTAGGTCCTTTTATTTATTTGTCTTATTTATCTATCTGTACTCTGTTGCAGCTCTTCCCAGTTTAACATCATAAAAGATCAGGGCTGCAAGGGACCTCAGGAGGTCATCTAATCCAACCCCCTGCTCAAAGCAGGACCAACCCCCACTAAATCATCCCAGCCAGGGCTTTGACAAGCTGGGCCTTAAAAACCTCTGAGGATGGAGATTCCACCATTCCCTACGTAACCCATTACAGTGCTTCACCAGCCTCCAACTGAAAAAGATTTTCCTAATATCCCACCAAGACCTACCACACCGCAGTGAGACCACTGCTCCTTGTTCTCTCCTCTTCCACCATAAAGAACAGTAGGTAGTTGAAGGCAGCTGTCAAATCTCCCCTCACTCTTCTCTCCTGTAGCATAAATAAACCCAGTTCCCTCAGCCTTTCCTCAGAAGTCATGCACCCCAGTCCCCTAAGCATTTTCGTTGCCCTCCACTGAACTCTCTCCCATTTGTCCACATCCGTTCTGTGCTTGGGGGAGAAGGCAAAACTGGACACAATACTCCAGATGCGGCCTCACCAGTGCTGAATAGAGGGGAATAATCACTTCCCTCAATCTGCTGGCAGTGCTCTACTAATGCAGCCCAATATGTCATTAGCCTTCTTGGCAACAAGGGCACACTGTTGACGCATAGCCAGCTTCTTGTCCACTGAAACCCACAGATCCTTGTCTGCAGAACTGCTGCCTAGCCAGTGGGTCCCCAGTCTGTAGCAGTACATGGGATTCTTCCATCCTAAGTGCACTTGTCCTTGTTGAACATCATCATATTTCTTTTGGAACAATCCTCCAATTTGTCTAGGTCACTCTGTATCCTGTCCCTGACCTCCAGCACATCTACCGCTCCCCCTAGCTTAGTGTCATCTGTGAACTCGCTGAGGGTGAAATCCCCCCATCCTCCAGATCATTAATAAATATATTGAACAAATCAGCCCCAGGACTGACCGCTTGTTACCAGCTGCCAACTAGACATCAAGCCACTGGATCACTACCCATTGAGCCCAATGATCTAGCCAACTTTCTATCCACCTATCCATTCATCCAACCATACTTCTTTAACTTGCTGGCAAGAATACTGTAGGAGCCATATCAAAAGTTTTCCTAGGGTAAAGATATATCATGCTTTCCCCACATCCACAGAGCCAGTCATTTCATCATAGAAGGCAATCAGGTTGGCCAGGCATAACTTGTCCTTGGTGAACCCATGTTGACTGTTCCTGATCACCTTCCTCTCTTCCAAGTGCTTCAAAATGGATTCCTTGAGGACCTGCTCCAGGATTTTTCCAGGGACTGAAGTGAGGCTGGTGGGTCTATAGTTTCCCGGATCTGCCTCCTTCCCTTTTTTAAAAGAAGATGGGAAGTATATTTGCCTTTTTCCAATCATCTGTGACCTCCCCCGATCACCATGAGTTTTCAAAGATAATGGCCAATGGTTCTGCAATCACATCAAGCAACTCTCTCAACACCCTCACATGCATTGCATCCAGCCCCATGGATTAGTGCATGTCCAGCTTTTATAAGTAATCCCGACCCTGCTCTTTCACCACTGAGGGTGGCTCACCTCCTCCCCATACTGTGCTGCCCAGTGCACTAGTCTGGGAGCTGACTGTGTCTGCAAAGACAGAGGCAAAAAAAGCATCTAGTACTTTCCACATCATCTGTCACTAGGTTGCCTCCCCCATTCTTTAAGGAACCCACACTTTTCCTGACCTTCTTCTTGTTGCTAACATACCTGTAGAAACCCTTCTTGTTACCCTTCACATCCCTTGCTAGCTGCAACTCCAATTGTTCTTTGGCCTTACTGAATTCACTCCTGCATGCTCGAGCAATATTTTTATACTCCTCCCTAGTCATCTGTCCAACCTTCCACTTCTTGTAAGCTTCCTTTTTGTGTTTAAGCACACTGAAGGTTTCTTTGTTAAACCAAGCTGGTCATCTGACATATTTGCTAGTCTTTCTGCACATCGGGATGGTTTGTTCTTGTGCCCTAAATAAGGTTTCTTTAATATACAGCCCACTCACCTGGACTTCTTTCCCCCTCATATTAGCCTTCCAGAGGATTATGCCAATAAGTTCCCTGAGGGAGTCAAAGTTTGCTTTTCTGAAGTCCAGGATCTATATGCTGCTGCACTCCTTTCTTCCTTTTGTCAGGATGCTGAACTTAACCATCTCATGGTCACTGCTGCCCAGGTTGCCATCCACTTCTATGTCCCCTACCAAATCTTCCCTGTTTGTGAGCAGCAGGTCAAGAGGAGCATGGCTCCCAGTTGGTTCCTCCAGGACTTGCACCAGGAAATTGTGCCTGACACTCTCCAAAACTTCCTGGATTGTCTGTGCACTGCTGTATTGCTCTCCCAGGAGATATCAGGGTGATTGAAGTCTCCCATTAGAACCAGAGCCTCTGATCTGGAAACTTCCGCTAGTTGTCTGAAGAAAGCCACATCTACCTCATCCTCCTGGTCTGGTGCTGTATTACAGATGCCCACCATGACATCACCCTGGTTGCTCTTGCCTCTAACCTTAACCCAAAGACTCTCAACAGGCTTTTCTCTAGTTTCATACCGGAACTCTGAGTAATCACACAGCTTTCTTATATACACTGCAACTCCTCCACTTTTTCTTCCCTGCCTGTCCCTTCTGAACAGTTTATACCCATCCATGACAGTGCTCCAGTCGTGTGAGTTACCCCCACCAGGTCTCTGATACTCCAATCACATCATAGTTCCTTGATTGTGCCAGGACTTCCAATTCTCCTGATTATTTCCCAGGTTTCTTGTGTTCGTGTAAAGGCACCTAATCTAATGAGCCAATTGCCCTACTTTCTCAGTAGGGATCAAGAGGCATGCCCTGTTGCACCCTCATCCTTGTACTTCCTCCCGGTATCCCACTTCCCCACTTACATCTGGCTTAGGTCTCCATCCCACAGCAAACCTAGTTTAAAGCCCTCCTCAGTAGCAACCCTGTCTGCGAAGATGCTCTTCCCTCTCTTCATTAGGTGGACCCTGTCTCTTCCTCACAATCCTTCTTGGAACAACATCCCACAGTCAAAGAATCCAAAGCCCTCTCTCTGACACCACCTGCATAACCATATATTTACTTCCACAATTTGCTGGTCCCTACCTGGGCCTTTTCCTTCAAAAGGGAGGATGGATGAGAACTCCACTTGTGCCTCAAATTCCTTTATCCTTCCTCCCAGAGCCACGTAGCCTGCAGTGATCCACTCAAGGTCATTCTTGGCAATGACATGGGTGCCCAAGTGGAGAAGTAGAAAGATGAGGAGTCCGAGTACTTGAGAAGTCTCATCAGACTCTCTGTCACATCCTGAATTCTAGCTCCAGGCAAATAGCACATTTTGAGTTTTCTGGTCTGGATGACAGATGGATAACTCTGTCTCCTTTAGGAGGGAATCCCCACCACCACCATTCCAATATTCTGTTGCCATTATTTCAGATTCTCTCTTTCTCCTTTCCCAGAACCAATAAGGAGGCCTACACTGAGGAAATACCAGCACAGAGAGCTGTAGTTCCCTCCCCTCCAGCTGGTGGGAAAAGGTATATTACTGCCTGGAAAGCAGGCAGGAAGGAATGAGGCAGTCTTTAACAGTATCTCTTATTACAAGTGTGGCTTTTATATTTACTGGACCCCAGAATGGAGATCTCATAACACTGAAGCCCCTCCCAAGAGGTGTAGCTCAAGCTTCCTCCTTTTTCTCGCCCTGATACTTGCTATCATCTATACTTGAAGAAGACTCTTCCTTTTCCTCACACAGGGCAGGTCCTATGTTCTTTTTCTTCATACCTGGTGTAACCCGTCCGTGCCCAGGGTAGCCCACTGATAATGCCAGGGTCAGGGCAGGCTGCAAAAGGAGAGCGAATTCTCCCAGCACTGGTGGGTGACACTGCAGTCAGACTCCCCAACCAGCCACAAACAGTGCTTCTGATTCCCCCACACTGGTTATCAAGAAGCCACTGTGCAAAAACACACAGCCCCCTTTACTGCATTTCAGTCTCTGGCTCCCCAAACTGACACTAGGTCCAGTAAAGAGACCAGTTATATTTAAACTCTATGCTCTTTACTAAAAGATTCCCTCTGATCCCAAAGGATCAGCCACAGAACCAGTTCACTATAAGTTTGGATCTCACCCAAAATACCACGCGGCCAGCCAATCCTTTAGTAACTAAAACTAAAGGTTTATTAATAAAAGAAAAAACAAACAATAAGAGAAGTGTTAAAGGCTTAAAGCAATCAGATACATACAAATGATTTAAAAGTCCATATACATCAGGTTTCTAGAACAATCGTGGAGTTGTATAGTTCCTCTGGTATACATCCAGTACCTGGATGGGTCTAAGTCCTTCAGTTCAGTTGCAAAGTGTGTTGATCCAGAGGTGTGTCCGCAGCTGGACAGGAGCAAAGAACCGAACAAAGACAAAATGGCTTCTGTGGTTTGATCTTATATACCCTCTGTTGGTGGCCATGTGGCTTGTGGAACTTTACAGGAACCAAAATGGAGTCCATAGTCACATGGGCCAATCCTGGTAACTCTTCAGGTATGCCTTTAGTTTCTTCCTAGGCCTTTGGCTTTTGTTAAGATCTTGATGGGCCATTAAGCGGGCTATTGTCCTGTGGCCTCTCTGTCTGGGGTGTGTCTTTTACAGCACAGTTTGAAATACAGGTATATCAAAGGTCTCCATAACTTTCTTCACACATATTACACATGAACACAAATATTATCATCTTATTTAGCATATTATGACCCTTCTAACAGTACCTGACATGGTATGTCTTACATGAATCATTGTGATTTTGACATATTAATGTCAAATAACACAAATGCCCCCCCTCCTAATGCAGTCCGCATGACACCTGGTGCCACCATTCCAAGTGAATTTTTACTGTGCCACATACAGAAGGGTGGGGAGCTGACCCTTGAGAAATCAATTACACTGCCACAAGTTGGCAAGATGCATAAAGCCCAGTATACGGGGGATAATAAGGTAAATAAAACAAAATACCAGTAAAGGAATGACATATCAAAATTAACAGTAAAATAGAGGGGGGACTTTACTGGGAAAAGGAAAAACAGGATCTGGGAAAGGAAGGAGTTAAGGTTTAGTAATGAATATTGCTAAATAAGCCACTTCCCCCTTCCCCCTACTCACCCACTCCTCCAAACCACAGCTCCCTCCCTGACACCTTCCTAACGTGGATGGCCTGGCCCGTGCTGCAAGTCCCAAGGCATAGTGTTGCAGCACTGGCCATCTGAAATCAAACACCCATCTTGTTTTTCTCCCCTGGGTGGTGCGGGATCCTCTTCTGACTTCAACGGGGCACACTGGTCCTCCGGTCTGTTATCGTCCTAGGATCTTGGCTGGCTCTCAGTTGCCAGTGCCAGGTCACATCTCTCTCTCTGGGTGGTGGAGTTGCCTGATTTATGCAGCAGAGCTCAGAGCAGTGCAAGAACAACCTTAGGGGCACTTTAGCAGGGACTCCCTGAGCTGTGCTCTTCCCCCTCTTCCAAAGTCTATCTCTGTGCAAAGTCAGGCTGTCCCCTCCCCAGCTCACTGGTTGGTAGGGAGCTGTGCAGCCTGGCATATCATTGGTCCAATGGTCTGCTTGTCCCAGTCATCCCATGCAATAGCCTCTTTATTGGCCCCGGAGGAATGTCTAGTTCCTGCTCTAAACAGAAGACTTCAGACGCCTGAGCTGTCAAGATAGTCAAAACATTCGTTAGCACTAGAGATTCCCAATTAAAAAATTAAAATATACAGTCCTTATAAGCCGCGAAAAGTCAAATTCTTTGCTGGGATAATGCCAACGACTTCACTGGAGTTACGCCAGGGAACGTAGCTTTTAAACTGAGTTTGGTTTTAAGACAGCACTGAGCAGTTCATTAGTGGGAGGTGTGTTTCTGCATGCAATTGGGAGAACAGAAGAAATTCATGCAATTATTTAGGTCTTTAAAACCCTATTGATTAACGCTCAAAATGGCTCAGAATGCTGCCTTTTTGACATACCTACGCTTTTGCCGTATTACATCCCTGGAACGGAATAGATCCTGCTAATGGCATCACAGCCATCAGATAATTCATTCTGGTAATTGACAGAATTTTGCAGATCCACTGAATAAATATGAACAACAAATAAGGCACCATGACTTGTGGTTACAGCAGGTGACTAGGACTAAGGAGATGTCAGCTCCAGCCAGCGACAACGCTGGGGCTCACTGTGCAACTGTGGGGAAGCCATTCCACCTCCCTGTGCCTCAGTTTCCTTGACTGTAGAATGGGGAAAACAGTACTCGGAGTTTGCGAGGCTTAATCCATTAGTGTTTGTGAAGTGTTTTGCCCTTCCTTAGCAGCTGCCAGCTGAGGATCTCAAAGCATTACCACACCAAAAACTATTTTTAGAGTTCCAGAGGGGTAGCCATGTTAGTCTGTATACAGCAAAAGCAACACACCTGATGAAGTGGATTGCAGGCCACAAAAGCTTATGCCCACAGAAATGTGTTCATCTTTAAGGTGCTACAGGACCCTCATTGGGTTTTTTTTAAATCACTTTTAGAGTTTCTCAAGTGCATTTGCCCTTCTATAAGGAGGAGGCAGCTCTTAATACATCTTCATTAGGCAAGTTTTCTCGTACCCCAGATGGATATTCTGCCTCACAGCCACAGTCTGACTCATCATCTCATACAGGTTAGTTACTGACCAAGTAGCGTTAATGTTAACTGAATCACAAGGTGCCTTTTTCAACATCTTACTAGAGCTACTCTCAAACTACCTATTGGAGCTTTCAGGAGTTACATTAGACTGCAGCAAGACATATCTAAAGGAAGTTGAATGCCATATTGGAAGGCACCAAAAGGCCCTCAGGCAGTCAGATAAGTGACAGAATATTGTGGATAAGGGTTAAGAGTAGGTATCTTGTGCTGCAGTCACAGCATGACAGGAGAGACCACCCAGAGTGGCTTTAGACACTTAGATAGCCTGCTCCTCCTCACACTCACCATAAAATGATGGCCAATGCTTAGAGCAGAGAAGATAGTTTCACCCACTGAATGGAAAGGGAGCATGGGCCTGGAAGAGCTGCCTGAAGCTGTGGTAAGTTTCTCAACTAGAAGTCACCATGTACGGTGGCATTAAGGCATGAAATCCAAGATGGCAGCCTACTGCAGCAGAAGCCAACACTATATGCTACTAGAGTCACTTTTCACATCAGGATTATATTTCAGGCTGCCCAGCTCTGAACTGGCTGTTCCATTTTAATGGCACAGGGGGAGTCAGGTAAGTGCATAATGAGCTATTCACCCCCACTACAAGCATGGCCATTTGTGCCCCCATGGATTCTGTTTGTGCTGTACCATGCCAACAGTCGAAGGCTGCTATCTTGACCATATAAGCAGCCAGCACTTGATGGCGCAGAAGGAAGGGAAAAGCCCAGATGCACTATGGTTAAAAAATGGATCATTTCCAGAGGAGATTATGTCCGGAACCCCCAGATGATCCATTTACATGGTGCAGCATGAGCTCCATGTATGCTTCAGAGCTTGTGAAGCTACAGCTATTTACTTGTTAATCAGACTGTATTCAGCAGAAAGATAGGCCCCTTTTTCTCCCAAGGTAGTGAGCTTTATTGGGCTATTACATTGTTCGGTCATATAATTAGAGACTGAGAGGAAAGAACAGATTGACTGCCACTAGTGCATTGCTCACTCCTCCACCCTTTCTCCTAAGCCAGCTAGTTGCAGAAAGGCTCTGTCCTTTGCTCCAAACAACTGAAAAGTTCAGATGCTCAGTAACTACCATGGCTAGAGCTCCTTCCATCCAGCATTAATACATTTGGGCTACTGCAAGACTATATACTAGCTTTATTCTTTACTGAGGGGTAGGTTGAGAGAGCTGGGCAAGGCAATATAGAGTAGAGATAAGACTAGAACGTGCAGCTCCTGGCACATGCAGATATGTCCTTTAAAAAGATAACTAAGAGCAAATACATTCTGAGAGCACAGGAGAGATACTAGGAAATTGTAGCCAATCTTTTAGTTGAAAAAAGACTTGTCTTTTCTTTAATTGCAGCTGTACACTATGCTGATATCTTCCTTTAGCAATCTTTGATAAGTCTCCAGTGTCTCCTCAGCTACTGGTTGACACGGTCTGAGGCTTTACAGCGTGTGTATTACTGCACTAGTTTTATTCTTCTGTTATAGCAACGGCAGGTGTCTCAGCCCAAATCATTTAGCTCCTTCCAAGTCCAAGTTGTTTACTAGCATAAATGTGCCCATTTCCACCTGTAGCACCTCCCTCTAACTTTTTGTGGAGAGCTTAAATGTAGATCAGGAACAGAAAGCCTTCGTTCTGACCTATGGGCGTCAGCATGTCACCTAAAGGCAGAGTTACATTAAGACAAAAAGCTGAACATGCATAAATGTCTAAAAAACCCCACTGCATAGGCCAAACACCCCAGGCACTGCTGTTGAGGCAACTGGTTAGGAAAAGCATGGAGCAGATGTCCTGAAGGTTGTGACAGAAGTCTTTAGAACAGTGTTTCCCAACCAGTGTGCCATGGCATACTGGAGTGCCGTCAGGCCTGAGCAGGTGTGCCACGGAATTTCTTGAAAAACTACTTGAGTTCTGAGTTGGCGCATGACTATCCAGGAGTTTATTTGGAGACTATATGCTGGTGTGCCTCAAAATAATTAAATGGTATCAAGGTGTGCCATGGCAGAGAAAAGTTTGGGAACCACTGCTCTAGAACCTCCACTTTCAGTCAGAAAAAGACCCATGAGTTAGTGTTTTAAATATGATCTTGACACTTTGAACCAAACCAGAAATCAATAATTGCAGTAGCATTTTAGTCTACAATCAGTCTGATACTACTGGGGTAAGTTAGATCAGTAGCATTAGACAGAGGGCTAATCTTGGAGTCAGTGTCATTAGCTACATCAGTGCTCAAGCCATCCAAGGGTAAAATGAAGATTTGCCTGATCTGCATGTCATTTTGATGGGATATGGGTAGATCTTTAGCCATTAACACTCCTTTCCTATCTCTGACCTTATAGCCAGGGGAGGAGGGGAAGCGCTTTACTTCTATTCAGAAAGAGAAACACCATCATCAACAGGAAGGTTATAAAAGTCATTGTGACAGCCATGATGAAAACACCACATCTTCAAAGACCATTAGCTTGAAGTGGGCCAACTATGAACTTGCAGAATATCCACAGCCCTTTGTATCAATATAGAATGCATTTGTGTGTGTGCGTGCGGTCCTGGACTCATCAGCGGATGAGAATGCAAAAGTCTTAAGGCTGGCTATAGAAATACCCAACCTTTGAAGGTTGACTATCTAGGGGAAAGAAGTGGGATAGCAGGACTGGATTCTCCAATAAGGTTATTTTGCTCTGTGACCCATGTAAGTTTAAAAGCCCTCTGAGCGTGTGGGCATTAATGGCTAGAAAGTGCTGACAGCGCAGCATGCTGCACCCTAAACCAGTCCATGAAGAGTTATGTTCACTAGTAGAGTCCACAATTCAGTGGAAAGAGACCCACACTGCTCCATGAAGGTACAGATGTCCCTTACAGCAGGACCAGAACATAAAAGACTCTCTTTCTGCACCCAGAAAGAGCTAACCTCCAGCCACAATTCCTTCAAATACTTCTATTAAGGAGTTATATTCTTTTGTTTAAGTATTTGTCTTTGCCGATCCTTCAATCCCACAAAAAACAGAGCAATAGCACCAGCTTTCACTGCAACCACCATCACTCACTCCCCACTCCTGGGACAGGAGACCCTTAGTCCAAGAGAAGCCTAGGAGAAGGAGGGGATGATCAAGCAGTAGTTCATGCAAGGGTGATGCTCCATAAACATTGCACAGCAGAATAGTCCTCCAACAAGAAGGTTAGTTTATCCACAACCACTTAACGGTGAGTATGTTCCTGCTTTATTCCCATTGCTGGAAGTGCCTGGGAACAGGACACACTGGTACATTTGTTGCAGTTAGTTTAGTTTTTACCCAAATCCATTACAGTCTGAAAGATGGAAGAGGCATTAATGCTAGGTACCATATAAGACAGAAGGGTGCTCATTTAACATTTGAGAGCTCAGCTTTTAAACTCCTTAGTCATTGCTCTGCTCTCAACTCCTCCAAAGCTGAGTTTTAACAAAAGACTCACATTGTCCCAGTTTGCTCATCCCACCCAAGGAGGGGCTTTTATTTGCTGATGTTAACCCTCAGATTTAAGGCCACAAGCTCCTACCCTAGGACCAAGGGAGAGGATCTACCCTTGCTCTAGAGAGGAGCCTCCATCAGCTGCCAGCTTCTGAAGCTCCTACCCACCTTGCATCCATAGTCCCATTTCTTCTGTGCTATAAACACAGTCTGAGCTTTAGCAGAGAGGATAGAAAGCTGTGTACTTCAGGAAGGCCTACAGTCCATTGGTGAATCCCAAACACTTTACCTGGTGGCTCCATGAAGAGACATCAGGGCTGTCTCATGTGACATAAGCAGTCAGGCTTTTGTTCTACCCTCTAGAGAAAGCTAGGAGTGATAACCAGTTCTAAAAATAGAATCCAGGTCCTAACCTTTCCCTACAGCACTGGTGTCCTCCAAGCTGGATATCAGGCAGGTTCCTTTCAATTAAAAACCTGCAGCAAGCATGGAAGGTCCAGTAATTTCCCCAAAGAGAGGGAGCATCACTATTTTAGCTCTACAGCTTCCACACATCTGGACAACTTCCATTCATCCCCAAAGATCATGCCCCGATTCTAGGCAAGGGTGGCACTACAGTAGAGCCATTGAATAAGCCATTATTACATTGATGCTGGGGCAACCAGCACCACCGCCATGTACTACCTTTCTGCTCTGCTTCTGTCCCCCGGAAGTCCACAGGTCCTTCTGTTGTCACCAAGCTCACTGGTGCATTCTCAGAGGCCTGCTTCTCAGGGATTCTTCTTGCTCTTTGGAGACAAGGAGGAGTTAAACTCAACTCTTGGACACTTTCATCCTGTACAGCCCTATCCTACTCTGTGTCTCAGACCTTGCTTCTCCCATCCTGTCCCTCACCTCATTCAGGTCTTCCATGCTGCCCCAATTAGGGCATAACTTTCACTGTTCGTTGAGACCATTACTCAGTCACATCCCCAAAACCCACCACTGCAACACCAGGACTGAGCCTCTAAAACCTTCCTATGGCCAAGTTTCCAAGTAGCTCTTCTTGTGATCGTTTTAGTATCTCCAAGGCAGTGACTCTCTTAGACTGCAGTGCCAAATATGTTGGCACTAAGTCACCTGTGTCAGATTTAGCCTTACCCCTTTCCTGAAGCCCTTCATTTCGGAGTGACATAGTTACTCAGATTTCAGTTATACTCCTCAGTGTGCCCAGAGATACCCCATCCTTTCAAGCAAGTTTTGTTGGCATCTCTCCATGGACCTAGTACAGTCTTACCATCTCAAGGGGGGAAGTTAAACAGCCACATTGGTTCAGCTAAGAGCCATTTCCTGCCCATACAAAGTACAGCCTTGGGAAATAAGACTGCTAAAGCCCTCCATCCTCAAATAGAGAGATGTTTGGACAAGTATTGGTGACTCCCTGGCCCCATCCTGAAGTTAGACATATAGCTCTTACCTGCTACAGGGCACCAAGCTGTGCAGGATTCCATTGCAGATGGGACATAGGCTGAAGCACTGCAGTGAAAGTAAACCTGGAAGGGAAGAAGCAGAGGGAGACTGAAGAAAACCCCTTTCCGAACTTGCAGGTAGTATCCATAAATTAATACTCTTCAGAACATCATTTCCCCACCCCTTCAGTAGATTCTGGATCTCCCAAGGGAGACTCGGGGAGAGGTGGATGTTTACTTGATGAAGTAAAGACTGTTCTAGATGTTTAACGTGACATGGCTCTGAACTGCAAGGTATCTGGATCCAGATATAGTTTAGTGTATGGAGTAAAGGGGACCGGCTGCCAAACAGAGTCCCAGATTCAGGCCCAGCTTGTTGCGAACTAGGACATCTGAATGCGTAGAAACTACCATAACCACCTGGAATTTCATCTCAGAGCTTTATAGACCTTACACTGCTGGGAAGCAGGTGCAGAACACAAGACTAAAACTGCAAAGTCGGTCTCCTTCCTCAGGCAGAATCCTGTAGTGTTATCATGGGAGTGGGTATAGATTAGACATGATTCTATCTAATTCTTAACGTCAGTATTAGGCTCTTTCCAAGCATGAGCTACAGGCCTTATGCAGACTACGAAACAAGGCACTTTGAAAGACGTAAGGCTTACTGGTCCACTAAGTGCCTTCTGGGAAGCAAAATCCACAAAGGTAAAGGTGCCAGTGATGAAGCGCTGGTAGTGAGATGGGAATTGCAGCCCTAAAGCAGCTCCCACAGGGATCAGCTGGGTTTGGTAATTGTCACCCGTGTATGGATACCTGAGAAAGACAAGCAGTGGTGAAGCAGGTGCCCTCTAGGAGCCTTCTACATTCCTTGAACCAGTCGCTTACCTGTCCACCTGAATGAGACACTGTGGCGGCTGCAGAGGATTAGTGGTTGGGACAGCTCAGCACTGGTGCAGAACCAAAACCAGGTTTGGGTCTGTTCTTTGCACAATCCAGACCTCCATGTAGACTGGATCCAGGAGAAGTCTCACCACAGGATAGTCACTGTTGACATAGTATCTACTACAGTGTTGGTCTGTAGGGAGAGAGTTACAGTGCACTGAGTGAGAGATCAGGACGTAATGGAGAATTCTGTCTCTCTGGCAAGTCATTATTCTACCAACACGCAGGATATGTGGAGCTTTAAGCCGGAATTGCCGTTTCAGATCATACCAGTGTCCCCACCTAATCCAGAATCCTGCCTGACAGCAGCTAATACCAGATGCCTCCGAAGTGCAAGAAACTCAGTACTGGATAGTTATGGAATATTTTCCCCATGAGGAGAGGGACTTCAGTGAGCTCTGAGGAAGAGATGATGTTTTACCATCAGGAAGAAGAAAGCCCCTGGTATTACAAGTTCTTCTGTGAGCTGCAAGTGCTTTGACATCAGCTGAACACCAAAAATGCTAGTTCTCTGGACCTTCAGACACTGGGAAAGTTGACAGTAATATTACGCTGGACCTGCATCTCCCTGATCTACATACTCTCACTTAATGTTCCCACTTCATGGCTCTGAGTAGCAGCTCCGTCTGATGCAGGTACCTGTAGGGGCCACCACCATTCTCCTACCACAAGGAGAACTCGGTGTTCCTCCCCCACCTCCAGTCTGGTTGTGGGAGAGGAGAGTTTTTGCAAAGGAGTACCCAAGCAAAGGATTTTAGCCTCTGCTAAAGTAGGTGTTGCAGTTACCTGTGACACTCCTCAGCTCCAGAGTGCGGGGGCAATACCGAGGGGCTGGAGGAGGAGACAGCAAGGTGAAGATTTGCAAGTTGAGTGGGAGGACGTCCCCAGTGGAGTAGCTGCAGCTGACATAGAGCCTGGAGTGCACAGGAAGAGTCAAGTTAGTGTTCTCTATTCCCCTTAGCAGACAGCTAGTCCCAGGCTATGGTGGTATGCAACTTTGCAGCTACCCGCCCCATCAGGGAATAGCCTCTGACCGTCAGGTTCACACAAGAGCACCAGCTAGTCAGTCATACCTATGAAAGATTCATAAACGAGTTCAGGAGTCTCATTTAAGGGAGAAGAATTACAGCTACAGATTAGATCAAATGCATCAGGAGGAGATATGGGGAGGACTGCAAGTCCTAGGTTTCACCCCCTGCCCAGCCACAGGTTTAACCATCCTGGCAGGTGAGGCAGGCTACTTTCACTCATCGCAAGCCTACCCCAGCAGCCAGTCAGCTGTGCACTGCACTGGGGTGTTTGGGTCCTGTTCCTCTCACCTTCTCAATCTGCTTTAGGCAGAGTCTATGCACAAAGTCTTGATATACAGCAAGGCATGAACTCAGACCAGCGGAGTTATACTGGTATTTCCCCAGTAGATACTTAACCCTGTGCAGGAAGGTTTCTCTGTTTTGCTTGTCATTTGGGAAAGGGTTTAAGCTAGACTGTAAAGATTTAGTGTCTATGTGGGGCTCCCCAAAACCCTGTATTTCCAAGAGATCAGTAGCCCTCTTTGCAGAGGAATGCAGATGGGAGTGTTGTAGCTAGAAGATCCCTTCCCATACATGCAGGCTGAGAGAGCCCATAACACCTGCAGATTTCTACCCTTCTGAACATCCCCAGAAGGGGAGCAGGACTCCCAAATATCCTTTCCGTACAGGCCCCCCCTCAGAGCTTAACAGGCTCCATTACCTGACGGTGCTGTCCTGGGTCACAGACCCAATGCTCTAGCTTCTCACATCCCTGTCTGCCACCAGCTGATTCTCATATACATCCTGGTCTCCAGCCCCATGTACAGGAGAGACATTAGCATTAAGAATTGCAAGGCTTCCAGAGTGCTATGGGTCCAAATGTGAAGAATTTGGAATTCTGGAGTATCCAGCTGTCTTTTGGCTCTACCCAAATCCAACAGGGATAGCAAGTTAGTGATGAAAGCTGCCTGAGCCCCAGAGCCAGAGATAAAGGTGATTTGCTTCCCCTTCAAAATATAGATGTTCACTTATGATGGAGAGCAGAGCCACTCACTTTCATTCTTAACAGTGGATACTTCTCATGCATCCACAAAAACTCCTTCCTAGGTGTCCACCCACCTCTTCACCCTTTTCTATTTTAGTTTCTTCCATCAAGAGATTAATTTCTAATAGCAATGCTATTTATCCCACTCAGATCCTGACAAGCAGAAGCAAAGATCACCACGCAGCAGAGACAAGAATTCATGGTGGTCATGGAAGACCATTTTCCTTTCCTCTTGCCTTCTTCTTACCTGGAAAATGGTTCCACAAGCAGAAAGTGGGAATTGTACAGGACAGAGGCATTACTTTTGGCCACAGGGACACAGCTGCCACCATGTCCACTGCCCAGATGCATAGAGTCCAGGATCAGTGGTGGCAAAGTCACATCTCTAGATACTGCAATGAAGAACTGGCCATCAGGGGTACCCTGTGCTGTCACTGAAAGAAAGCAGAAGAAGAGTTTGGTTAGATTCCATACAGAAAGTTCTTCCATCTTATCCCTCAGCAAGCCTCTCTTCATACACAGATTGGGTCCCTGTAGTACAAAGCAGAGCCAGCTTTAGCTTTCCCAAATCAGATGGGTCCAAAAATGTAGAGGGTGAGTTTTTGATTTTGAAATACTGATCCCTTTTCTTTTAAGATGGGCAAGGATGCAAGCTGGCCAATGACCATTGGGCTCCATTTCTGCAGTAGGTGTTGGGAAAAGAAGCAGGACAGTGCCCACACAGCTCTTCAGGGTAGCATTTGTGTACAATTGCATAAGAAAACAACCTAGTGCAATTGTCGCCTGGTCTTAACTTAGGCCTTTGTCCACTTGGAAGACACAAATAAATCCCAGGTGAGTTTGGTGTGTATTAAAGTCATCTTGCTAGTCATACGTGACATCTACAGGCATGCCCAGTGCCTAGTGGTGGGTTAGCATATTTACTTTTGGAGGAGAGAACTGTTTTGCAGACCTACCCAAAAATCACCAAGGCCAGCTCTAATGCGATCATTTCCAACCCTTTCCAAGATGTCATAGCAAACGGATGTAGTTAATTCTGCCTCCTTCCCATGCAGGGATGGAGCCAGTTAGGAGTTCTAGACAAGGAAGTTCTACTGGGCTTAAGATCCAACATTAATAAGGCTGACCTGGGTGCGCAGAGGTAGTTTAAGAAGGAAGGGCTGCTAAGAGTTGGGTCATTCTGAGAAGCACTCCAAATTACTTAAGAAAGTTCACCAGCAGTGGCAGCTGTGAAAGACAGCAAAGCATAGATTATGGTCTGAGATTTTAGGTGTGGAGGAAGGACAGCTCTGTGATGGTGCTGGTTTGCAAGAGACCTAGCATTTCATCCAGAATCAGTTCATTTTCTGCAACATAGGTTGGTCTTCTACAAGAGCTTAGAAACGGGTCTCTTCCTTCGAAAACCACCAAGTTTGGAATAGTTGCTCTCAGGGCTTTTAGGTAAAATCCGTAATGGACTTAGACATTGCAATGCTGAATTTAAGAGCACCAAACCTTCAGGAGCATAGAAAAAACCCATCCCTCAGGAACACTGATTCACAAACCCAAGCTAGGTGCTTTGGCTCCCTACAAAGCAAAAGATAGGCACCTAAGAATGCAATCACAAAATGAGAATGCTAGGCAGGGAGCTGCCTAAGATAGCCAGTGGGAGTGTGGATTTTCTATGCCCTGCACATTTCTCAGGAGACAGGCACTTAAGTCCAGATTGCAGGGAGGCTGGATTTTCATTTATCCACAGTGGAACAACTTCAGTAGGAGAAATTGAGGGATCCCCCATTAGAATATACCATTGTTCAGTGGTTAAGCCACTCAGAGGTGGGAAACCCCTGTGCAAGTCTTTTCCACCTCTGCCCGGAAAGGGGAAATTGAGCCTGACTCTCCCACATCCCAGGCAAGTACTCTAACCAGTGGGGTAAGAGTTTAAGGTGGGCAGCACCACCACCTCCCATTATTCCAGCCAGATTTTAAATGGGGCCTGATCTGATAAGTGTAGTAGGAAATGAGAGCATGAAGCCTGGGGCCTAGCATAACAAGACATGAGGCCTGAGTGAAAGGAATGGCCATGTCTGTTATAAAGCAGGCCTGAGACAGGGACACAGACACACAGCCAACAACTGATAACACCACCACTGACGACTGACAATAGGTAAACTCAAAGGGCACTGACCAGATCAGGCCCCATGGGCAAATCAAGTAGGTCTTTCCCTGATTCATGCTTCATTCCAGGGCTGACATGAGATTGGCACCCAGACACCTAGAGTGAATCAGCAGTGTGCCTATCCAGAGGGAAGGAAATAAGCACCCGGGGAAATTTTACTTTTGAAAAAAAAATAATAATAACTAGGTGCCAAATAACATTAGGTGCTGAAAAAGCTCTGTGGGAGTTATGTGGATTTCAGTGGGGACTGTTGAACTCAAGACATTAGACCAGACCTGGATGTTTCAGTCAGCTATCCCACTTTAGCATGAGATACAGTTCCACCTGGGAAATTATTAATCCCCATCTTCTCCAATTTAATGAGGAGACTTAAAAGGTGGGTAAGGAATTGGTTAAAGGAGGGACTACAGCAAGACATGCTGAAAGGTGAACTGCCAAGCTGGAGGGAGGTTACAAGTAGAATTACTCACAAGGACTAGTTTTGGGATCAGTCTTTAGATGTTCAACAGCTACCTTGACACAAGAAGTGAGTGTGCTAATAAAATCTATGGATGAGACAAAGTGCGGAAGTATTGCCCACATGGAGGAGGACCAGAATATCATACAAGAAGATATGGACAAACTCAAGAACTGGAGTAATGGAAATGGGATGAAATTTAATAGTGCAGAGCGCAAGATCATGTTCTTAGCAATAATTTTTGCTATAAACTGGGACATATCAGTTGGAATCAACAGAAGGAGAGAAACAACTGGGTGCATTGGTTTAATCACAGGAATACTGAGTTGCCAATGTGAGGTGGCCAGGAAAGAACCCTAGGTTGCATCAGGTGAGGTATTTTTTGTAGAGAGAGGGAAATTACTATCATTATACAAGGCACTGGTGAGTCCTCATCTAGAATACAGTGTGAAATTCTAGTGTCCCATGATTAAGAAAGATGAATTCAAACTGGAACAGATACAGAAAAGGGCTTCTCTGATTACCAGAGGAATGGAAAATCTACCTTATGAGGGGAGACTTAAGGAATTTGGCTAGTTTAGCCTAAGTAAACAAAGGCTGAGGAGAAGATTGCTCTCCATAAATAGATCAGAGGGATAAATAGCAGGGAGAGAGAGAGGAGTTATAGAAGTTAAGGCCAATCTTGACATAAGAATAAAGGGATAAGGATATAAACTGGCCATCAACCAGTTTAGGCTTGAAATTAGACAAAGGTTTCTAATCATCAGAAGAGTGAAGTTCTGGAACAGCCTTCCAAGGAGAGTAGTGGTAGGGGATGGGCCAAAAAACTCCCACTAACTGGCTTCAAAAACTGTGCTTGGTAAGTTTATGAAGGGGATGGTATGATGAGATGGACCATATATCATGGTAGGCCATCTGCAATTCCTATTAGTAAATCTCTAACAGCTGGAGGTGGGACACTTAGACAAGGAGAGCTTTGAATTACTACAGAGAATTCTTTCTCAGGCATCCATATAGCCAACATGCTCCAGGTCTAACTGATTGCCATGTGGGGTCAGGAAGGAATTACCCCACATCAGATTGTCCCCTGGGTTTTTTTAGATTTCCTCTGCAGTATGGGGCACAGGGTCACTTGCTGGTTTCAGCTAGAGTAAATGTTGGATTCTCTAACTTGAAGTCTTTAAATCAAGATTTGAGGACTTCTGTAACTCAGGTAGAGTTTATGGGTTTATTACAGGAGTGGGTGGACGAGGTTCTGTGGCCTGCAACATGCAGGAGGTCAGACTAAACTACTAGATGATTACAATGGTGTCTTTTGAACTTAAAGGCTATGAGATGATGCTAGCCAGATTCCAGTGGAACAGCCTCAAAATATTTTCAGGGCTTGTGAGCTATCTTTCCCAATTACTCCATACTCCTGGCTTGATGCTCAGATTCCACTTGGCCACTCTAAGACCTGCCATATTTTAAATTCCAACCCACCTGCACTGCCATAGGAACAACAAGCCATTGGGTTACAAAGCTTGTAGCAGCAGCCTTTCCTTTCACATTCGTCCTGAGAAACATGGGGAGTGGCACAAGACAGCCTGTCTGGGTGCAGAACAGCTGTGCACACACTGTTACTGGAGCATCTAGAGCTGGAAAGAAGAGAAACATTAGGAGCTCAAGTCAAACCAACACCCTTTCACTTGAAACCATGTAGCAGTGTGCCTGTCTCCTCTAGGTAACTGTGTCAGCCAGAGTCTACTGTGCATCAATCTGACCTCCAGTTATTCTAGCCTGTGGTTTGGGAGCTGCCACAACCACCTACAAATGATCTTTGCTTTTGTAAGCAGAGTGGGAGGGAGGTAAATATGTTAAGAGTCTTTTGGTTCTAACAACAAGATGAATGTCTAAAGAATACCCAGCGCCATGTGACATGGTGAACCAGCACACTATAAAGTACAGCATTTTTCCTCCCCAACCAGAACAGCTAGTATGATTTCAGGCTGGGGCATTGGAACACAGAAACTGTACCTGGCAGGTGGATTGGGCATTTCAAGTCTTTGTGGAAAGATACTTCCCCCATAGCATTTATTCCTTCAATCCTCATAGTCATCAGGAAATAACCATTCCGCAGGAAAAAGGGCTGGAAGAGCATTTCCACCCTTCACCCTACGTCTCACAGAAAGGGTGGGGGGAGTTACCGCATCACTAGTTAACAAACCATACTCCTAAAATCAGAGGTGTCAAACATCTGGCCCATGGGCCGGATACGACCCACCAACCTTTTTGGTCTGGCCCCTGGTGGCAGCGCGTGCTGCCACAACCTCTCATGGCGTTGTACTCTCTGGCGGTGTTGCGTGCTGCCGCGAGATCTCACAGCGTCGCGCGCTGCCTCCAGAGAGTACGATGCCGTGAGATGTCGCGGCGTCATGCGCTGCCACAAGATCTGTGTACTCTGGCGGCAGCTGTGTGCATGAGACTCAGCACTCCAAAAGGCAGGAGAGGGACAGTGAGGTCTTGGGGCATCGCGCAGTACTATAATTCTTACTCATTGATCGATTCCTTTAATCGTAAAATACTAGTAGTTGTAAAAGTGAATTTACTGCAGTTTTTATATTGCTGATATCTAGCACATAAAATATAATACTACATAAAAATGTTTGTATTTCGATTTATGGTATGTATGGCCCACTTGAAGTACATTTAATTCAAATCTGGCCTGCCATTCCAAATGCATTTGACACCCCTGCCTTAAATGGATGGGCTAACAGTGACCACACCCAGACCCACTCTCAGCAGAGTGCCTTTCAGACCCAGGACATACAAGACTGTTAACATGTCCTGTAGAGTACTTTGCAATCCAGAAGCATGTTCCATTTCTCAGTGACATGCAAATAAGGTAGAACTTGTGAAATCTGGCTCTTAAAGCTGCCTCAAGTGGCATTATAATTGTTTAGCCTTAGCTGAGGGTAGTTTGATAGTCTAAATATTTTATCTAGAGGCAGACCTAAAGTCAGTGTTCAAATCCAGAACCTTGAATATTTTGAGCTGGTGCTTAGCTGTGATTGGTAAGCGGTCACATGGTATTGGTCTCTCCACCCTGACCCCCCTAGCACTCAACAGGGGGAGCACACAAACTTTCAACTCAGCTACATGTGCCAGTTTCGCTTCTATGACTTCTGGTATGCAACCTTGTAATTTTTCTTTTTTAAAAAACAGAGGCGCCTTCTTGACTGCTGCAGGAGTAGCTGTGAGCCAGCTTACATGTTTAGTCCAGTTCTCATCTGACTTCTGCCACTGAGACGCCATTATGGAGCTCATCCAATTTTCACAGATGGGAAAGGATAATCAGGCCCTCTGTGTTAATTCAGTGTCACTGCTCACTCCTACAGACTTCAGATGCAATTCCAGTCTCATTTATACGGTGGTATTTAAGTCAGGAGTGACTGTTGACATTAGCCAACACGTTAAATGAGAAGCAGGTCATTTATGTTCATATTTTGAAGTATTCCTTAAAATGAAGGAGACTCATCCAACTGATTAGAGATTTGGGGTTTTTTTTTTATAATCTAAAAAAACATTGCCACCAACTCCTACAAGTGAGGGAGTAAAATTTTAGTCATGGTGACTTCACACTTGTTTCCTCATTGATTGCAGTAGCCTTCAGAGAGTGGATGATAGCACGGTACAGGGTAAGTGGGTGAATGAAGCATGCTAGGTCTTGGAGAAGCTTAAATCGAAGACACTAGCAATCAGTGATGAAGTGAGAGAAAGCTCCCTTCTGCTCCAGTTGGGAAGGTTTGCCTTTGGTTTTAAGCCTCCGTTTAGGATTGCTGAAGTGAATGCATCTGTATTCTTCTTCCCAAACCGTTTCTTCATCCCCAGGAAGAATCCTAAGAATATTGTTCCCATTATCTGGAAAAAGGGATCTCCAGGTAATTGGTGGACATCCCTTTGATATTCTTGCAGCTGGAAGTAGCCCTACCTTCTTGAGGAAGCAGCACCCGGAGTAGGAAGCAGTCACAATCACGGTGTACGGGAAGATTTTGATGGACCAGTAAAAGGGCCAGGGACCACTTTACAGTGTAATATTGATTATCATACTTGTTGCTAAAAGCAGCCAAAATCAGAAGGCCTTTCTGCAGGGTTGTGCAGCCTCGGCATGACTAACCAGGAGGGGAGGGGAGCCTCTTGCTCAACCTTTGCCTGACCCTGCACCCCTCCCTGATGCTCTGGTGGACGTCCTGGGATCTGTGTTTCAGGAAAAGACCAAGAAGCTTATTTGTGCATGCCCTCTGGCAGATGTTTGTCCGGACCTCAAGTTATGCAGCTTCTGTAGGAACACATCTAGTTAATTAGCTCTCTGGCGACGTTGGGTCTAGCTTTTGAAACCGTCGGCCCAAGAAGTGTTTTTCTTTCCGTGATATTGTCTGCTACCAACGATAAATGGGGGAGAGAGTTTTGGACTCTTTGTGATCTCTTCTTGGACACGGCTTCAGGATCCTCCAACGACAGCTGGAAGACCAGGCCTGTTGGAAAGCCGTCACTGTTTCCACTCGAAAGCGAACCCAAACTTTGGTAATTATTAAAGGTTGGGGGTGTTTTATTAACCTGTTGTGGACATGTGTAAGCGCTTGAGCCTAAATAAGACATAGCTTTAAAGTAAGAGCACTCTTGTGTTATACTGTTTGTACCAGTCCATCTATTGGCTGGACAGCCACGTGATTTATTTCCTGACACTACCTTGCACAGAGTAAAGTTACCAAAAGCTTTGGGTTGGCAGAACCCCGCGTAACAATGGAATCATCCTGTTTCTGCGAGACCAGGACGCCACAAGTAGAGTTGTGCAGATTAGGTCATCCTTCTGAATCTAAGAAGACAGGCTGGAATCCACAAGCAACAGGGAACCCTGTGGGACAAATGTATCCTAGCAGTTGACCTACCCATTAGTGCTCAGTGATGAAAGAGGAAGGATGGATTCATACATCCACTTTAGACCCGATTGTTGAAAGACAAGGGAGAGAAGGCACTACTTCTCGCAGAAAGTTGCCTCAATAAATAGTCCTGCAGTGAGAGAAAGCTCTTCAATACTAACTCTAAATAGAGAAAGGGTTCAGTTCCCTTCTTCATGCCAGCCCATAAGCTACAGAATAGCTACAGTTCCAGTCCATGAATACCAGACTCCACTGACCGGCGATCAGACAGGAAACCTTTGCAGAGAGGCATGGCTTAGTGACTGAGCATGGCATGGAACAAGAATCTGCAACTTCTTAATGCTCACGCTAGCTCGGATACACACACCCGAAAGTGTTACCTTGTTACACTTCATTTCCAGCTTCAGTTCATCCCTCTTTCACATGGTGCTAAAACCCTTTGATATAGAGTAGTACAGCCTGCGTTGTAGAATCAGCCAGCCTCGGAGCACTGCAGGAGTGTAAAGTGCTAGGAGTTTTGCTTATGCTATTTCAGGAGCAAGGTTCTCAATATTAAGGGTATTAAATCCCCAGGACACACCTGGGTGGTAGGGATTGAGTACTACCCTTCAAAGGGAACAGAAGTAGGCCAAAATATTCCACAGCCCTACGCGTGTGCATCATGGGCTTGGATTCTCTTTGCAGTGGAGGTAAGATGACAACTGGAGTCCCAAGAAAGTCAGGGCAGCAAGTGTAAAATGCTACACTTTTCACTTTGTGGGCCGGAGTCTCAGCTGACCTAAATCAACTCATGAACCTTAGTAGAATTAGACCCATTTACACCAGCTGAGGAGCTGACCTGCTTTTCTGTTAGTTTTATTTCTACATCGATTTTGCACACCTATAAGCTTTTCTACAAGGGGCAGGCACCTTGGGGACACAATAGACTGCACTAAGGGCAAAGAGAGAGGGAGTAAGAAAGTAAGGTTCCCTCCATTTTACACCTGATCACCCAGCTTTATCTTCTAGCCAGGCAAGAGGCAGTCTCATTCTATGCAGTTCACTTACCCAGAGCACTCAGAAGGGCAACCATCGCAGTGTGGTTTTCAGGAAGGGTGAACTACAAGCTCTTCTAGCCTCCATCTAATAAACTATGGTCCCCCAATATTACTGCATCTTTAAAGACACTGGGATCCCCTATGCATAAAGAAAGGGAACAACAGAGCCTCCAAACTAGACTACCCCCAAAGAATCCCTTGCTGTTTTACTACTCCCATCCTACTCGCTGCCCAGCAGCTCATGAACCACCCTCTCCCGAGGTGCACTGGTAGACTCTTCACTGAGCTGCGATTGGACAGAACAAAGATGTGTGTTCTGCTGACTTCAGGTGAGACTGTTATACACCCTGGGAAGGAGAGCCTGAAATCAATTCACACCTTGCACTGCCTCTTGTTTAAATTCTGACAGCACCTGCTCCACATTTAGCCACTTTTATTTGTTCTGAAATGACACTTTGAAATCCAGCCATATTTGCAAAAGAAAAATAAACAGATTTCACAATGGAAATGGAGGTGGCAGCCTCTGAAAAATCTCTCCCACGCCTTAACTGGATGAGCCTAATAATAAATGAGAATGGGATACCCAAGAAACCAGGTGAATGCAAGGGGAAGGCAAAGGGTTGAATAACAAAAGGCAAGGATCTCAGTGGCACTGAGCAATGTAACATGCTCCTTGGCAAATAATGCAAATGTATCCTATAACCTTAGATGCACATATAGTCAGCATTTTAATATTTCTATGTATACTCTATGTTTTGTAATCATCTCACAGAAAGAATCTATAGCAATACATAGATATGCGCACAAGGGGGATGAGAGACGTTTGCTGTGGAAACTTGGGACCCAATCGTACAATTCCACATCCACACAGATGAATTCCTGCATCTGCCCTCCCAACTTCACAGGCACAGGGGTGCAATGTGGTTGCAGGATTGGGGTCTTGGAGGCCGTCAACCTAGCTTAGGCCCCAAACAAAACAGAGGGAAAGAAGGGTGGGGTGGGGACTATAAAACCACATCTCAATAGAAATGACATTAAAAAAACTTTATAAGAAATGTTTTGGTTTTTTTAACCTCATCACACTCACACGGATCTAGGGCATAATGACATGGAAGGGAAAATGACTGGGAAAAGGAGGTCAGATCCTGGCCTGGATATAGCCCCTTTGCCCTAACTAGGCAACTGATGACTCCCCCGCAAAATCTCCAGCTGGTGTAAAGCTTGCACAGCTGGCTATTTGCCTCACCTTACTGCCCCCTACATTAGTGTTGGGAGTGTACTGGGGTGAGGAGTGCTGTTGTGCTCTGGTAATCCATGAGTTAGAGCAGCCCTTGGGCTGCTCTTGCATACTCCTGGAATTGAACTGACCCCTAGTTGGTCCCAGGATCAGGAGTATGTGGCAAAGTGTCACATGGTCACTTCCTCTACCATCCCTCTTCTCCCCCCAGTTCCTACATTGAGAGCAGCTCAGCCAGACGCAAGGATTGGGCATACAGAATGACACTAATGCTGTAGGTAACTATTGTGATTTTATGTTTTCTATAGCACACTTTAAATTTCTAAGGCATCTGTCTGCAGTGACAGCTGCCATTTTATAAGGAAGACTAGTGCAGTACATCAGGGAGGAGATATGCACTCTCCTCTCTCTCATTGAGACTTTACCTTTGTGCTTTCTTATTTTGCTGTTTTCTTTAATGTGAATTAAAGTCATTCAAACTAAAAGTATATGGCTGCTCTATATATATGGGAAAGCCTAACAAAAATGACCAGTATACTTCCACTGTCCAAGCTAGTGACATGTAGAAAGTAAACAAACAAAATACAGGAAATGGTGAAAAGTAAATTACCTTTTTAAAAATTCTGTTAATTCGGTTTTAAAAATACATGGTGATATTTTGATCTTGACAGAATCTTAGAATCATAGAGGTTAGGGTTGGAAGGGACCTCAGGAGGTAGTCTAGTCCAACCCCCTGCTCAAAACAGGACCAAGCCCAATAAATCATCCCAGCCAGGGCTTTGTCAAGCCATCCCTTAAAAACCTCTAAGGACAGAGATTCCACCACCTCCCCAGATAACCCATTCCAATGCTTCACCACCCTCCTAGTGAAAAAGCTTTTCCTAATGTCCAACCTAGACCTCCCGCACTGCAACTTGAGACCCTTGCTCCTAGTTTTGTCATATACTACCATTCAGAACTGCCTAGCTCCATCCTTTCTGGAGCCCCCCCTTCAGGTAGTTGAAGGCTGCTAGCAAATCCCCCCTCACTCTTCTCTCCTGTAGACTAAATAAGCCCAGTTCCCTCCTCAGCTTCTCCTCATAAGTCATGTGCTCAGTCCCCTAATCATTTTCATTGCCCTCTACTGGACTCCCTCCGATTTGTCCACATCCTTTCTGGGGTGGGTGTGGGGGAGGAGGAAACTGGACACAATACTCCAGATGTGGCCTCACCAGTGCCAAATAGAAGAGAATGATCACTTCCCTCAATCCGCTGGCAGTGCTCTACTAATGCAGCCCAATATGCCATATCCCTCTTGACAACAAGGGCACATTGTTGACTCAGCCAGCTTCTCGTCTGCTGTAACCCAGAGGTCCTTTTCTGTGGAACTGCTGCCTAGCTCGTCGGTCCCTAGTCTGTAGCTGTGCATGGGAGTCTTCCATCCTAAGTGCAGGACTCTGCACTTGTCCTTGTTGAACCTCATCAGAGTTCTTTTGGCCCAATCCTCCAAGTTGTCTAGGTCACTCTGTATCCTATCCCTACCCTGTAGCATATCTACCACTCCCCCATCTTAGTCTGCTTACCTTGCTCATCTGCAATCTTGCGGAGGGTGCAATTCACCACATTCTCTTGATCATTAATGAAGATATCGAACAAAACCGGTCCCAGAACCAACCCCTGAGTCACTCCACTTTATACCAGATCCAACTAGACATCAAGCTGTTGATCATTACCCATTGAGCCTGATGATCTAGTCAGCTTTCTATCCACCTTATAGTCCATTTATCCTAACCATACTACTTTAACTTGCTGGCAAGAATACTGTGGGAGACCGTATCAAAAGCTTTGCTAAAGTCAAGACGTATCACGTCCACCGCTTTCCCCTCAGCCACAGAACCAGTCACCTCTTCATAGAAGGCAATCAAATTGGTCAGGCATGACTTGCCCTTGGTGAATACATGTTGACTGTTCCTGATCACCTTCCTCTCTTTCAAGTGCCTTAAAATGGATTCCTTGAGGACCTGCTCCATGATTTTAACAGGGATTGAGGTGAGGCTGGTGGGTCTGTAGTTCTCTGGATCCTCTTTCTTCCCTTTTTTAAGGATGAGCACTATATTTGCTCTTTTCCAATCATCCAGGACCTCCCACAATCATCACGAGTTTTCAGAAATAATGGCCAATGGCTCTGCAAATCACATCAGCCAACTCCCTTAGCACCCTTGGATGCATTGCATCTAGCCTCATGGATTTATGCATATCCAGCTTTTCTAAATAGTCCTGACCCTGTTCTTTCAGTACTAAGGGTTGCTCGCCTCCTCCCCATTCTGTGCTGCCCAGTACAGTAGTCTGGGAACTGACCTTGTCTGTGAAGACAAGCAGAAAAAGCATTTAGTACCTCAGCTTTTTCCACATCATCTATCACTAGGTTGCCTCCCCCATCAGTAATGGGCCCACACTTTCCCTGAGCTTCTTCTTGCTACTAACATACCTCTAGAAACCTTTCTGATTACCCTTTACCTCCCTTGCTAGCCACAACTCCAGTTGTGCTTTGGCCTTCCTGATTTCACCTCTCCATGATCAAGCAATATTTTTATGCTCCTCCCTAGTCAGCTGTCCAAGTTCCACTTCTTGTAAGTTTTCTTTTAGTGTTTAAGCTCACTGAAGATTTCTCTGTTAAGCCAAGCTGTTGCCTGTTATATCTACTATTCTTTCTGCACATCAAGACGATTTGTTCCTGCACCCTCAATAAGATTTCTTTAAAATCTTGATGGTGCTTCTTTGTTCCTGAATTAAAACCAACACTTCAACAATCTTTTAACATAGATTTTTGCAAATGGGATTTTCAAAAGGGCTCAATGTTGATCCAAATCTGCTTCTATTCAAGTTGATTGGAGTTTTACCATTTGTTTCAATTGGCACAAAAAATTAGGCCAATGCTAAGTGCTACTACAGATCCCACACAGAATGTTTTTCTTTGTGCATGCAGGTGTATATATTAGCATAAAAGAGCTTGAACCAAAACTTTGGATCAAAATATGCCTAAACTTTGAGAAACTCTGGATCCGACACCAATTTCCGTGGCTCAGAGCCAGATTTATATTTCAAAGGAAAAATACATGAAAAATAAGTAAATCAAAAGGTAGAGAAAAAAGGGCAACCAGAAATATGGAAAAAGGCTCCATAAGCGATGCAGCGGTAGTGACAATCTTGTCCCAGAAAGTCTAGTTAAAGATAAGGAAATGAAATGAAACACAGCAACCTTTAAGCTGAATATCAGGTAAACTTTACTGCCACTGAACTCTTTGAGACAGTCTTCCAAAGGCAGTGATGACAACACCAGGGCATGATCCATATTTCCAAGAACCACCGCACACAAAATTGCTGTTTGCATGCCACAGTCGCCGTACCACACCAGCAACCCCCCATGTTGTTTACGGCAGCCTCCGTGCTATCAGCTGCCAAAGGCCCACCGGTAACAACGCTCTTCATTAATGGATTCAGCCTTTCAACCCCCATGCAAGGTGTGGGAGTGGTATATTCACCTTGTTTTACCAGGAAAGAAACCGAGGCACAGAGTGAGGAAATGATTTTGCCCAAGTTCACACAGTGAGTGTGCAGCAAAGCCTGGACTAGATTCCAGATCTTCTGCCTCCCTGTGTCCGGGGTTTTAACAGCAAGTCCACAGCCCTTTTCCCTCTCCCTAAGGGGGCAGGCCACAGACATACAGCAGTCAGGGCTGCAGAAATGCTTCTTCACAGCATGGTACCATGGGCCTGACTGGCCGATACTCCTTTCCTGTGCTCAAGACAGGGGAGTGTAAAGTGGCCTTAAGCTTTGCGCTTCCTGTATTCTGAGGGCACACTCAGTCCCCCATGGGAAGCAGAGGACAGTTTTAGGGCAATGAACTCCAACTATGCTCCCTATCAGCCCCTGTGCCAGGGCTTTATGCCCTTACAGCTCTCCACAGGCCAGATGCATCCTCTGCCCAGGAAGGATTCCCAGGAGCTTGTTTCTGTTCATATTAAGTCCCTTTATGGTGCCCGAGCAGCTTATAGGAGCCTTAAGGTAACTAAGAATCAGGGCCCTTATGTAAATCACGTATACCTTGCACCGTGAGTGTAAAACCCTGCCATTCTCACTGCACAGGACACAAAGCAATGGAGAATCAGGCCCCAAGAGACTGACATGCTGTTTCATGTGGTGCTCTATGGCCATATGTCTCTGTGACAGAGATGGAGCAGGAGCCAGGCAGATACGCCAGAGCATGTTTGACGATGTTTTTCTGTGATACAAGCTGTGACTCAGAATGGGAAACCTGGGGGGGAGAGGGGAAGGGGAGGGGAGGAAGCACATCTTATTTGTGGTCTCCAAATACCAAGCAGGCCCCCCAGAATGAAGCGGAGCTGTTTTGAGGTGAGCACAGCACCTTAAAGAAAGCATTGAGTACACAGCTGATCAGATATGCCACAACTGACTCCAAAGAACCTTCAAACAGGCTGCGAGGAAGCAAGGTGGGACCAGGGAGAAGGGGGGCTGATTTTTTTTAAAGAACCGCCTGTTTGTTTGTTTGTTTGCCTGCCTCTCCACTGTGAGGGAGCGCAGCACATGCCCTGTCTCTCTCGGATCATGTAAAATTCATCAGCTTCCTCCTCTCCTCCATCTGTGGATGTGTGTGGGCTCCAGCAGTGAGTCCTGCTGAATGCTCACTCGTTAGCATATCTACAAGAGATGGAGACAGAGGGAATTGGGAGAAACTCGGACTTCAAGGACAGCCTTCTTTTGGGGCACCCAGCATCAGCTTCTGCATTTATGCACTTTGAACCTCATCCTAAACCATTTACACCAGTGCAACGGAGATGTAAAACCCCATTGTTCTGACCTGTCGCTCTTCTATACCCATTTTGCACAGGTGAGAGTCCCTAAAGGACAAGACAGTGGAGAGTCAAACCCATTAAGTCTGATTATGTTTTGCTTTCCCAGCTTTACACCAGTGTAACTCTACAGAGCTCTGTGGAAATGCTCCAGTTTTTACGTGGATGGGAGGGAGCTACGAAGCAGGCCCATTAGGCTCCTATACACATATATAAGGGTCTGTTTCTGATCTCATTAATACCAGTGTCAACCTGGATTCACTCTACAGATTTCAGTGGAGTTATTCTGAATTTACACACTGTGGGCTAAATCATCAGTCCCATTTCTTCTCTTTGCAATGCTCTGGCAGCACAAGGGGAAAGGAAAGCCGTCTTGTACAGCTAGCTGGGGGTTCCTCTTGTACAGGGGAATTCATGGATGGTGTAAAGCTAGACTAACCATCTCTACTCCTCTCACTCCTGCACTCGGCAGTGTAGGGGAATCCTACTAGTGTGTCAGTGACATGCCCAGCTCACCTTGCACTTTGGCAGTCCTACACCAGCGGAATGGCCTTTAGGGAACCATCACCAGGGGCTGGTAATTTCCAGCAGGTCTGAGGCTGATCTAAGTCACACCAGGGCCAAACAACCTAGCTGTCCCCAGCATTAGAGGGAAAGGAGGGAAAAGTTAACATAATACCACCTCTTCCCCCCTCCCCTCTCATTATTTGAGTCCTGCACCAAGCATCACTGTGTAACTGAGGTGTATTTGGCTTCTGTATGTGCAGTCATATATATTGGTACCTAAATACTCTGGGAGGTTGGTTGCTCACTCATCTTTTCCTGCTTCCTCCTCCCAATGGCATCTCTGTTTTCCCTCTTACCGAGGCAGGAGGATATTAATTTTTTGCTCTGCTAGTCAGAAGATTAGAAGTATTAAGATGTATGCAGCATAACAATGTTTGTTTAGGGCTTTTTTTTTTTTTTTTTTAATCTGGAGGCCAAAGAGAACTTAATTTAATTGGTGGGGAAATAAAATGGGGCTGCATTCACAAACAGTTTATCTTCCTGAAGTCAACTTGTCTCGCCCGCTCTGTCAATCACCTGATTTTAATTGTTCCAGGGTTTTTAGTTTTAATAGGCTCTTCCCCTCCCTTCCTTCCCCATTACCCTGCTCTTGCATAATATATTCCATTCACAGATGGCTGTGGTCTGTAGGGGCGGCTACAGGAACCCCTGATTGCAGAAATATGCATAAAGGAGTGCTAGAAGAATCCAGGACGAAACAGTTGCATGGACTATACTAAGATTTATCTAGGTAGATGGTGGATTCGCCATCACTTGACATCTATAAATCAAGACTGGCTGTTGCTCTAAAGATATGCTCCAACTCACACAGTTATGAGCTTGATATAGAAATCATTGGGTGAGGTTCTCTGGATTGGGTTATGCAGGAGGTGGGACTAGAGGAACAGAATGGTCCCTTCTGACTTTACCATGTAAGACTATGAACATAGTAGCATGGACCAGATACAGACCATGGGCCTGTCAAGCAAAACTCACCCAGGAATAAGCCTGTTAAAAGCTGGCAAAAATGCCTTAAAAGCGTCTGGGCCTAACTGAGGTCATAATGGGCCTATGAATGATGTAGCATGCACATGGGGCCTGATCCTCCATTGCCTTGGACCTTGTGTGTCACTTACATCTGTGTAAAGTGGGTGTAAAACACAACCAAGTCCAAATGCATACATGGTTAATTACACCCACAGCGGAGAATCGGGCTGTGGCTACATTAAGAAAATGCCCACTGGCGTATCAGCATTGACTGACTTGCAGTGGTACAAACCCCTCATGAAGGTAGTCTGCACTGGTGCAAAGAGGGCTGTGATGGATATAGCTCAGTTTGGCATTGTGGCTAGAGGGAGGGAGAAGGACTTAAAAAGGCATTTTTAAATTAGGCTGAAGCTCCAGTGCTCAGCTGAAGCCAAAATGATTACCTCTTATGGGCTCTGACTGCCTGCTTCTCTGATCCCTCCTTTCGCAAGACACCTCCTACCACTGCTTCTCCAATATGTGGGTGTCATTCTCTTCCCCCAACCAGTCTTCTCTTCCCGATCACAAAGACAAAAGAGGTTCCCAGGCTGGTCCTTGTCACTGCACAGGAAGAGCAAGGGAAATATTCAATATTTAAATGCGATCTGAGGCTAGGAGAGGCGCGAAAGCTGAAAAAAATCCAATGTGTTTGTGCATGTCAAACGTGATAGATAGTCTGAACTAGTCAAAGCCATTTCCAAGATCTCAGCAGCGTTCTGCTTTTGAGCACCGCTCGCCCTTCCAGCTAGCTTGCTCTACAGCCCTTCCCCAGTTCAGTCAGAGACATAGACTGAGTTATTTGCTTTGTGTTCCACCTGACTCAGGCTTGGTCTAAAGGTAAAACTTAGGTTGCCACAGCTACAGGGCTCAGGGCTGTGAAAAGTCCACACCCTTGAGCGCTGTATCCATGCCAGCCTACGTCGGGTATAGATGCAGCTGTGTCAACAGAAGAATGCTTCCATCAACCTAGCTACCATCACTTGGGGGTGTTCCTTCAGTGAGGTAAAAAAAAACCCTGTAGCTGTATGCTGCCTTTACATTATGAGGTTATAGGGGCACAGCTGCAGAGCTGTAGCTATGCTGCTGTAGTCCCCGTAGTATAGACATGGCCTTAGTTACTCCTAGTCATGTAGCTGGAACTTGCTTTGACAATAAAACTTCTCTTCCTAATGTACACCAGTATGACTGAGATCAGAGAATCTGCCCATGGACTACCTGCGCAGTTTGGTTATGTCGCAAATGTGATGCAAATACTTGAGTCTAGTGGGAAGTGAAAAGGAACAACCCAGCTGCCCCTCTGCTTATCACCCCTAAACCCTGGGGCCCTGCTTTGCCTGTAGAGCAACATCAGTGGTCCTCTCAAGAAGGTCTGTCTGTCCAGCCTTTCAGCAATACACTGGTTCTCCATGTTGGTGGGGGTAGCAACGTGGAGGGACTATGGTGGCGAGATGAGTAGTGGGGAGAGGGAAGAAGAATGAAAGCATATATTACTTTGTGGTAAAACAAAACCTTAAAACACAAACCTGGGGCTACACTTATAATTGGTTCCCTTTCCTGTCTAATAAAGTAGGTTTCTCATTCCCACCCCCCAAGTTCTGTCTCTTGCAGAGCTGGCGGGCCATATAGGAACCAGGATCCAATTTTTCATGAAAACACTTCACTCCTCAGGATGTCTCCTCAGTGAAAGGATACAGAGCACCTACCATTCCTCTGTGTTATAGTGAACGGTACTTTGTTTCCAGTCGTAGAGGGGTGAACCCCTGTCTTGCTATAATGTTCCTTTTTTACCTTCAAGAGGTTTCGATTGTTTGCTGCTGTCTCTAATGGTTTTCCATTAAGTCTTGGGATGGAGCTAGGCTAGACAATTGAGCCTCGCACTGCATCATTGGCTAAGCAGGGCAGGGATGACAACTCCCTACTGCCAGAATGGGCCATCACTGAGACATATTATTCCCTGGTGACTAATTTTTACTCCAAGTCCATAAAACATACTTTCAATATATACATTATTCCTTAAACGTTACCTGTACACGCATCTCACAATGATTATAAATCTTGACAAGCTAGGAGCTCTCTGTAGATAATTCATACATTACTCTTTATGAATAAATATTCTGCAAGATCTGTGTTTGGAGTAAGGAGTTTGTCAGGTCTGAAAAGAGAGTTATCTGCAAAGAATAGGGGACCCTTTGCCTAGGAACCTCTGTATCATACTCAGTCCCCAATTTACAGAAGATGTTTACCCAAAGGCTAATGAAGTGCATATAATATAATTACATATGCACTCACCTGAGATTACTTTACAGCACTGTTAATCTGACACAGCTGTAAAACTAATGGAGTTTTACATGGAAGTGTAGTTTGACTTCTTTATTTGAGGGGGACATCACCAGTCGGGCCAATGGGGTGTATGTGGGGCAAATTCCACACCTGCCTGAGGCTTGAAGTTTGGGGAGGGTGAGGAGCAATGCTTCCCTGCCTTCTCCCAAACTATGCCCTTACTCAGGTCATCCAGAGCAGACCCACCCAAATGCACATCAAGAGAGCAGCTGAAGAGGGTCAAGAGTGTACACTGTTGGATGAACTGGGGGGCAGGTTATCTGCAGGTAGCAGGCATTTCAGTCTCCTGTGAGAGGAATGCATGGAAGGACTCAATGTTGTCTATGTGAGCTGACAGTCAGTGTGCTCTCATTACTAATGCCATCATCCCCAAAGGGTGGTAGCCCACTTCCAGGTCAGAAAGAGCGGATTCATATGAGACCTGGAAAAAAATCAAAGGCTTATTAGCTTTTCTGACATTTTGGATAGATCTCTTCACCCTGCTGAAGGGACGTGCTTGAAATCAGTGACAGTAGCAGGCTGGACCAAGCAATATCGCATAGACTGTAAGGAATAACCACATACCCACTGCTAACAAATGACACATTCTAGGCCTTAGCTAGTTCTAATATTCAGGGATTACCTTCTCCCAAGTACTAGTTTCCAGCCCAATTGTGCAGTGTTCATTTTGGTGAGCACGTACTCACGTCTGAAGAAAATGTTACTTCTCAGGTGAGGAAGGATTGCAAAGTTAGCTTGCAGTGTCACCTATTTACACACGTACATCTATTCTCAAGGCACAACTTAAACTGTAACCTGAAAGATGTTATGGGCACTTTTCACAAGGTGTTAAAGGTGACCTGAACAGGAAATCAAATTGGGCTCATGTCCTGTTTGTTTCCTCCTAGAAATGTGAAATAGGATTTTAAAATAAATGTATTTTTGGCTTGGTTTTTTACATTAGAAATTCAGGTCTCGTCCCTGGAAGACTTTATGGTGACTGGGGACCTGGTATAAATGTCACAAAAGTGAAGGTTGAACAACTGAGACGGCAAGGGATTTTTAGTTAAGACAGTTCAAACCTTTTGGGTGAGATCCTCAACCTCAGGGAAAGAGCCAGAGCAATGTACTGGGGTTCTAAAACCAGGGGTACAGAAACTAGGAGCACTGGAGGAGGGGGGTGGGGGCTGGCAGCATCCCTGGCTTAAAGTACAGGTCTATAATGAACAGGGTTTACAGTTTGGCTCAGTGTTTCTCAGCATCTCCACTAGAAAAATTGTCCCCTGTCCAAAAGCCCCACTTCTGGCTGGCATAGAATTCCCCCAGTGCCAAAACTGAGGCAGGCGGCCTTAAGGCTACTTCCCAAGGATGCCCTCTGAAGCCTTGGTGTAGAAGCTATGTTGGAGGTGGGCTGCACAACAGTCCTGTTTTGGTTCTGGGCAATGCTGTAGCCCACAGGGCTCTCTGAGAAGCTGTCATCATTTACATCCTCTCCCCACACACACTCATGGGCCATCTAAATTACACCTGGGGCCACTCCAACCTCCAGAGGAGTCCACAAAGGTCATTTAAAGGTACCTTAAGCCCCTTGCCCCCGTGTTCTGCCTGTAGCTAGGGCAAAGCCAGCTTTAATACGGGTTCAAATGCTGTAATTGCACCTTTCAGCTGCAGTGTAGACAGACCATTCAAGACCCAGAACAAAAAACCCACTCTTCAATTTTCACATGTCCTGTCCGCATGTATTTAATCACAATAACTGATTCACATTTCAGGTAAAGGAAACCTTTGATCAAGATTGCACAACCTCCTCTTCCATTCAGGTGTCAGAGCTCACAATAAACACCACTGCAATGAATAAAACCAAGGGAGACTAAATTTGACACCCTCAATATCACTAAAGGTGTGTCTACACTAGAAAGTTGTGTGTCTTTAATTGTATGGTATAGTTAAAGCCATACAACTCCATAGTATGGATTCAGTTATAACTGTATAAAGGTGCTTAAATGAATATAGTCACTCCTGATACCAATATCAAACATCTTTTATATCAGGGTAATGGCATCCACTCTAGGGCTTTTACTAGTGTAACTATTTATTTCTAAAACCACTCACCTCCCCAAATGAAGTAGTTCAATTAGTACAAAAATGGTAGGCAGGTCAGAAAGTAAGGCATAGGACAGCGGGAAGGAGTTGCATGTAATCTTAAAAAAAAAGTCCTTTTTTCACACCTGCCTTATAGATCATAAAAAGTGCTAATATTTGTACAATGATTTGAGCACATAAAGTGCTATCAAATGCCAAGTATGATTATCAAAAGGGCACATAAATAAAAAAGCCTTTAAGTAAACCCATATTCTGAACAAATTCCAGTCTGGGTATTCAAATTCTCCTTCCAGTTTCACTTGGCTAATGGTGAACTTGAGTCTTGATTTCCTTGTGCCTTGTGTCATCCAAGGAAGCTGAAACAATTTTTAAAGGGGCGGTGCTGAGAGCCACTGAACAAAACTGTAAACCCTCTATAAGATGGAAACCACTTCAAGCCAGGGCTTGCTGTTGCACCCCCAGTGCCAGCATTTATGGTGTCAGCATTTATATATACACACTTGTGCAAAGACCTACCACTCTGATCTGGGAGCATTTTCCACACCTTTTTCCACAGGGGTAAATGAGAATACAAGGTGCATGTCAGGCCGTGAATTGAGCCTCCATTTTTTTCTCCTGGACTGGCCCACATTGCCCTATCCTAAGTTAAGAGGCAGGGCCAATCTTGGAAGAACAGTGTCAGGGGAGGCATGGGGCCTGAATCTGCTCACGGTTGGCATAAAATAGGAGTAACTTGATGGAAGTCAATGTGACCCTAGTGTAAATGAAATCAGAATCTGTCTATGTGGTTGCCTGGTAAATTTCCTTCCCCATTCAGGGCAATTGCTTCCTCCTCCTATTTGCATAAGCGCTTTGCTCATTAAAATATTACAAAAGAAAAGTGGAAAGAAATAGTGACTGATAGAATAAGAAGCTTTAGCCTGGAAAGGAGGAAGGTCACATCAAGTCCAGGATGATAAGAGCGGAGGTCGGTGAAGAGGAGGGCGATTGGCACCAAAGTCACTCAGAGAAAGAAAATGGGATTGACTCTCATCTCTTGCTCTTCTAGATACATACTACTATCTCTCCTCTCCAGTTCTCTCCTTCCTTGCACTGCTCGCTTCCCCCTCTCCCCAGAGAGTCTAATAAAAAGCATGCTCAACTGCTTGGGTCAATTTTCCTCTCACTCAGACTGATGCAACTCCACTGAGTTAATGCTGATCTACAACAGTATAAGTGAGGAAAATCAGGCCCCCAATCTCCTGCTAAAAGCAAGGAGCAAACCCTCAGCTGGTGTAGATTGTCATAGCTCCATGAGATCTACCCCCAAATAGCCTTCCTGGAGGAATGGGAAGCCTGTTAAATGTGGAATAGCAGCTCCATAGTGTTTTTTGTTAAGATTAGCACTGCTTTCATGACAGAGATGACAAGTTTACCCAGAAGGGATGGACAAGAACAGAAGTTTCTGTCCCAGATGCTGCAGGCAGGACATATGGGCAGCTTGCTCTCCCAGCCTCTGGATCCTGGTTCACACAATGGGCTTGGGAGAACATCTGGGTTTTTTTTCATTCTGGTTCCTTCCTACTGGAGCTCTCTCATTCCAGGAAAGATGCTGCTTCAGCCTACCGTGCCAAATACAGCCTATGACGGAGCTGAGTGAGTGTTCAGGCTGGCCAGTCTTGGAACTGAACAGAGAAAGGGGGTGGGGGGGGAGATAAGCTAGTATAGAGACATGTGGTGAAATGATACACCAAGGAAGAGGCAGCAGGAATCTAAAGTGTCAGCTCAGATGATATGACGATGGGCATCGTCTGAGAACATAAAGGATCCCAGAGGTTACTTAGGACCATAGGTTAATTATAAGGAGGTGCAGGACATTTCCCTATTTAAAGGAGTGTGTTTTGGGGGGACCACAATTCATTCCCCACACCACCAACTTCGAGCATGTAGAGGAGGGCGGTCGCATGCCCCAAAGTAGCAGCTGACCACTACCCCATCCCCTTCCTGCCTGGGGGGCTAACAGCTGGTTAGCAGAGGTAAGAGCTCTGCTCTGCAGTGGACATAGAGAGATAGCAGCACTAAGCTCTGGCGCCCCTGGCTGGCAGAGGAAGGAATCCAACATCCCCATCTTGTGAGCACAAGGGAGGCCACACAAAAGAACTGTCCTAAAATGGTCATCAAGGAATTAACTGGTTTATCCCCAATATTATGGCGGAGTGACATTTCCCCCGCCCTCTCTTCCATTTTGTTTAGTCATGGGGGATATGACCCCTGCTCCCTGTTGTAACTTGTGGGTGCACTTGTGTGAAGCACCAAGCTCCCAGGCTGCAGGGCTGTGAATAGGCACCTTTCTGTTATACTGAACAATCCCTTTATAGAAGGACACCAGTCAGCTCCCTTTCCAGCATGCAGAAGGCGGTGAAGTTACTGTGGGGAGGATAAGGACACACTTCTTTTAGACTGGACCCCACCGTGAGAGAGCATGAATGTGCATAGTGCGCTCAGGCAGGGAACACACGCAGCAGACAGGCAATGGGGGGGGGGGGAACACAGGCACTAAAGGAGACATGGTGCTGGAAGGCACAGCGTGTCATGCACGTACAGTGGAGGTGTCTACAGTGTGACATGCATGCCCATCTTGCAGTGCCCCCTACTGGTCTTGGGTGGTTCTGCAGCACTCATCCTCAGTTTCCCTCCTCCCCAGAGCTCCTTAGTACACAGCCAAGGTCTGAGTCATAGCTTAGCACCCCTTCTCAGGTCCTAGTGTATTAACATACAGCATCTCACTAGGGGCACAGCTCCTCCTCTCTGAGAGACAGAGTGCTTTAAAACAGCAAAGCACTTTTCTCCTCCCATTCTCCCAGCAGGCACATCATCTCCTTTCTGAGGGCTGGCCTCATTTGTCCCCAGCTAAACACAGAACCTCAGCATCTTTAGCTACTCCTCCACTCTCCCTCCTTTCAAGGCATGGAGTTACCCAAGCCCTGTAATCAATAACCTTTCACACGACTTCTTTAACACTTACCAGACTGCTCGATTGAGACCCAGCTGTCTAGCTACATTCCTCTGCTACCTCTAACTCCAGCCAGCCCTGGGAGTGAACTCAGCTCTGTATAGATAGTCCTGCCTGAGTCCCTCCCCACAGATGGGGTCAGTTATTACAATGAAACCTCCCTAACACTTCCAGTTAGAATCACTAATTATCGCTAGATTACTAGGTCACAGGCAAGGCTGAGCCCAGCTTGCCATAAAGGGCAGTCAACCTCTGACACTACACTTGACTTTTTAGTTGTTTCCACATGGGTTAATTGACAAGATTGCCACTTCTAATGTAGACAGAACACAATCATCATTAATCATGTTAACATGATTCGGGGCCAACTTTTGTGTCCAGCAGCAAGTATTTGTGTAGTGTCTTCATTAGAATGTACAATTGGCTGAGTTATCATGTGTTAATTAGTACATGATAAAGCAGTGGTTTTCAACCTTTTTTCATGTGTGGACCCCTAATAATTTTTGAATGGAGATACAAACCCTTTGAAAATCTGGGACAGTCTGTGGACCCCCCCAGGGTCCATGGACCATAGATTCAGAACCACTGTGTAAAGGCACAACTGAAATTCCAGTATGGTTTATCTTTTAGGAGCCGAGACACACTTGCTTTTTGTGGTATGAATGTAGTACGTGGTGCTAAAGACTGTCAAAGTCCACAGATAAATGCCTTCTGAAATCCAAAGGTCCATCAAAGCGTTTGATCAAAAATGACTTTGAAAGCCTATGAATATAGGCACCTTTCTATTGTCAAGACCATTCTTGGTCATTAGCATGGCAATTTGTGACCTTATCAAGAACCCAGAAAACGTGTTTGCCATCATAAAGTGTGACACTTTCAGCCTAAACTCGGCCAATTAAGACATTTTCCCTGACCCCCTTCGTGCTTGTGCTTACAAACAGCTTTGCATAATGAGTCAAAACATAATGTGCTCATGGGTCATAATGACCTCGAACCCATCTTAATGTCACCATTTAAAAGTTTGAGCTGCTAGCTTTCAGCACTTTACACCCAATCTAGAGCCTTAACCCTTTAACCCCAAACAGCTCAGAGAGCACATGGTTGTAGACCAGGCTTCCGAGCTTTTTTTGTCACAGCTTCTGTGCTACTGAGCTGTCTCTGCAGATCCGCACCTGGACAAAGCCATTCAAGCCCCTCACCCCTGCTGCCAGGCAATGTGATGCTTCTGCATTGCGCATCCACAGCACATGAATGCATCTTCGCCCCCAGACTGGGTAGCTGCAGATGCTCAGAGTGAGCTAGCCAGTGGCTCCTGCTGGTTTCACTTCCCTTCCTCCCTTTGCTGTTGCTGCTGCTTTCCTGAACGGTCTGCTTGGCTGCCTTTCCACTACAGCATCCCCCAAACTGCTAGGTGGGCGCAGGCCTCTTTCAGCTCTGTGCTTTAAATTCGCAAGGACTCAGCATCCTTCTTTTCAGCGGACAGCCATTATCCCCGTCATTCAGTCTTCATCTTCTTCACCTTCCTCCTTTACTAAGCTCGGACATCATCTGCTCCCTCACCCCCCAGGGCCCTTTAAAATGTCAGGATTTAAAACTACCACTGTTTTCCAAAACCACTGGTCTCAAAAATAAAGACAAGTCTATTTAATAATCCCATGGAGAATTTTGAAAAGAGGAATAAATACTTTCAGGAGGAGGATGGAAACATTCTTGAAATGTTCAGGAAATGCCTAGGAGGCTGCCCAGCTTTTAGACTAAGGACCGTACTGTGACTTCCCCTCGGCACCTGACCAGGCCAGGAAAGAGATGGAAGGTGCCCCTGTAATCCCTCGCATAGGCTACCCATATCACATGCAATGGCTTCTTTGGGACTGCTGCTTTCCCTCCTGTAAGGTGTGCAGGGACCTGGGCAGAGGAGCCTGGATTCTGTTCTCCCCCAACCAGCACCACTGAGCCTGCATGGAGAGGAAAGTACTCTGCGCCTGTCACAGGCATGTTGCAGCTGGCTTCCCCGTGGAGCAAGTTTCCTCACAGTGAGACTCAGATGTGCTGCCCTCTGCTCAGGTCTTGTGGGAAAGTCACAATCTGGCCCTATACTAGGAGTCTATACAGGCATCCACCATCCTTATAGTATAGCAACACCACCGCCCGCAGCAGTCACAGCTAGGGTTGCTTAGGCCAAATTGCCCCCTCCTGGGAAAAACCCCACAAAAGGGGGAAGGGAGATTTCAGTTGCTCCATGGACAGGGATTCAGTAGATGCCCTGCACAGCTGAGATGGGGAGATGTGCATAACAGACCCATCGTCTGCCCTCTCACACTGCTCATGGATTGCACTCTGTGGTCTGGGGAAGCATGCTGGGATGTTGCTGATCTTCCACCTGGGGACAGATCTAGGAGGAATGATCAGCCTTTGGTCTTTAAACAAATTGGTGCCAAATCATGTAGGACCAAATCTTCACGTAGGTCCTTACTCAACCGTCATTGCTAATTTAGGGTATGTCTCCACTGACACTGCCGTAGCTATGCCAGCCTAATCCTACAGCAACAAGAAGGGTTTTTTTCCATTGGTGTAGGAACATCACCTCCTCAAACATGAGCATCTAGGCTGTTGGAAGTTGCATCTATCTTATGAAAGCATTCTTCTGTTGACATAGCTGCACCTGCATCAGGATTTAGGTCAACACAGCTTTGGCAAACGGGTGTGGATTTTCACGCCCCTAAATGATGTATTAAGTCAACCTAACTTTTAAGCATAGACCAGGTCTTCATGTGCAACCTAAACCAATACATGCCAGCTTTAAACTGATGGGAGAGTGTCCACACATACAGCTGCACCTGTTCAACTAAATTAGCTTAACATCTTACCTTTGGTTAAACTGGTGAAATTTCTCTGTGTGGACAAGCCTTTCGAGCCAGATCCTCAGTCGGTATAAATCAGCACAGCTGTCTTTAATGGAGTAATGCTCATTTACACCAGCTGAGAATCTGGTCCTTCCTGTGTAACCAAATCTCATTCATTAGTTATACAACATTTTATTAAACAACTTGGGCGAGAGTTTCAAAAGCAACTGTGACAGGGTGTACCAATTCAGAGGCCCCCTGCTGGAGGCCTCAGGGTCCTACCACATCCTGTCCCAAAAAAGGAGCAGTGCATCTGAGTTCTCCAAGTGGCCTACAGAGGCTGCATGGGAAGCAGCCAGTCAGAGAGAGGCTGCAGGGAGCAGCCAATCAGGGCCAAGTAGGCCCATGCAAAAAGAGCTGCAGTAGGCTTTAGGAGTCATTTGCTGCTGGGAGGTGGGAGATCAAGGAGGGTGTTCCTGGCTGATAGAAAACACTGTAGTGCCATGGCTAGAGCAGTTGCTGGCAGGGACCAGGAGAGCAAAAAGGAGCTCCTGGCTGGCTGCTACCACTTGGTAGCTGAATGCCGTAAGGCAAGGGTGAAGCACTGGTGAAGGGGTTGTGGGAAAATGGCCAAGGGAACAGTAGCAGCAGCAGCAGCAGCAGCAGAGTTAAAAGGGATGCAGCAGCATGTGGCTGCTAGCCATAGGGTTTGTGGATTGGGACCTGGAGTAATGGGTAAGCGTGGGTCTTCCTCCCCACCCCCCATGTCCTATAACAGCCACAGGTGGAGAAGCCTAACCCCAGAGAGGGGAGCTGAACTAGGCCCAGGAGAGGGGATTGAAGACCCTAAAGAGGGTCAGTGGTATGGGACTTTGATACACCCCTGGAAGGGGATGTGAACTGTTTAGTGGCTGAGCTGGGGCCAGACAGGGTAAAGACATTCCTTCTAGGGAGGGAGCCCTGGGGCTGGGAGTACAGCCCTGTACCGGGCCTGGAACTGTTTAAAGACTGTGAGACTGTTCAAGGGATTGAGTTTTTGGGAGGGCTGCTTTAAGGGATGTGCCAACTGTGGGGTACTTGGAGATGCTTCTGTTGGACTGTGTACCTTGGAAGGGATGTGTTTTGCTTGTGTTGGGCATACAGACTCTGTGGCTTGGCCGGAGGGCTGAGTCCCTGGAGACTCGCTGCAGCCAGAGAGAGAGAGTGTGCATGTGCGTGCATGCATGCAGGCTCACACATGGCCAGGAGGTACTTAAGGGGTGGGTGAGCCCCACCCAGTTGCAGCAACTAAAAGTTAAGTGCACATGTCCCATTGAAAGCCAATGGGAGTTGTGCTCCTAAATCCCTTAGATCAGTGGTTTCTAGCCCTTTTGGCTTGAGGGCCACATATCAGTTTTATAATCCTGGAGGGCCACCAGTCTCCACCAGCAGGCCACCCTCCCCTCAACACAGCCAGATGGAAGGAGTCCTCACTGATCTCCCGTCCCCCTGGCTGCAGCAAGGAAACTGCATATGTCCTGTAGCCCTGTCTGCAGTGGGTCCCTTCTGCAGCCAGGGGGATGTGAGATCAGTGCTCCCCTACCTCTGGCTCAAGCAGGCACCCCAGCGCCTAGGGACCCAGGCGGAGCGCTTTGCCGTGTTCCCTGCTACAGCCCAGGGAGAGGAGAGCGCTGATCTCCAGTCCCCTTGGCTGCAGCAAGGAGCCTTCATTGGTCTTGTAGCCCTGTGACAACGCGCGCCACCTGGGTCCTTAGGCAGCAGCTCCCTTCTGCAGCCTGTGGGAGGGGAGGGGTGAGCTATTTCGAAAGACCACGCGGGCCACCTTTGGCCCATGGGTTGCAAATCTTCCCTGCAAGCTTCATTCTTTACATACTGCCTCTTTTTTTTTCTTTGCATGAGGGTGCCAGCATGCTCTCAGTGGCTGCTACCAAGCCGCATGCTGCAGCAGCGCTGCTGATGTTTCTGTGTGCAGAGCACTTCAAAGGTATTTCATGGCGTGTTAAGACCCAGAGCTCAGCAGCCCAGATGAGGTGTAGCAAATGAATTGACTGTTCTACAAGACGCTGCCAATTGTGACAGACAGCGTCTAAATCTTCAGAAGAAATGTTCAATTTAGAAGAAATCTTATTTGTCATGTAGTCAATAGTACACTGAAAGATAGAGTGTTGTCCAGCAAGATCCCAGAGGTATTTGATTTGGCATGTGTAACACAGGCCAGGGGAAAATCACCAGCTTGGATTTTCAGAATCCTAATCAGGATTTACATTTTGCTGGAGGACACAATAGCGCCTGTTTGTGTGAGGTTTTTCCAAGGCGAGAAGTCAAGTGATTCTACATCAGCTGTCTACCCAACATGAGCAAATGCAGAGGAATGATACTGTCGAAAAACTTCAGCCTAATCGTGCCAGAAATGCCACTAACCCTTTTTACAACCTGGTAGGTGGAAACTTCCAACTCTGCTAGCCCCCTGCTAATCAATGGACCTACAGTACACTGCATGCAATGCTTTAATTATGTAGCAAATAGGAAGCATCCTTGGAGACTGCCAGCCACTAGCAGCAGAGGAAAAACATCCCAGGGAGCTGAAGAGACAGTAACGGAGCAGATGGGCAGTATGTCACGGGGAGAAGGGAAGCATGAGGGGGAGAAGAAAGCTGGACTGCAAGTTCAGGGAGGGCCGGGGCAGTGGGACAGGACGGATACGGTGGGGGACATGACATGAAAAAAGGAAGTAGAGACAGAGTTTCTGCCCCCTTCTGTTTCGAAAAGGATTCCCCTGGTGTGGGGAGTCCCTGGTGGGGACAGAGCTGGCATGGCTGGCTCCTGCTCCACTGCCCACAGGGCCTAGGCAATGTGTGGGGAGCAGCAACAGGGAGGGGTGGAGGAATGCCTGGCTACCCTCAGCTGACAGCTCTGACTGGCACTGGGGCTGAGCCGCGAGCCAGAGAGAAGGGAACCATAACAGGTTCTCTTGTACCCAACGCCTGAAAAGAAAGGAGGTGTGCCAATTACCAATCACCAGGGATGCAGCAGTAGAAAGAGCTACCATGGCCCAAGGCAGTTTAAAAATAGCCCAGTGGTTCCTTTTTAGCTTCCTGGAAGGATCGTCTCTCTCCTCATTTGTGGTTGGCTTTGTGGCTGGCCAATGGAAGCCACAGGGAGGCCCCGTCACTAATTCTTCTACTAAAATACTTCCTTCTGGATACAGAGCGCTCCAGTGGTAAAAGAATATATAGATCTCAAAATCTACTTGCAGCTGATAACAGAAAGGTCAAATTCTTCTCTGCATACTTGATATTTAATTCTGTACTCATGGAAGGTTTCTTCACACCAAGAGGCCCCATAACTAGTACCACGGATAGGCAAGTATCACAGGGTGGGTTACTGATTACAGCACAGGAGCAGGCGCCAGGAGACTTGAGCTTTATGCTTGGCTCTGTCACTGACTCACTGTGTGACCAGAAAAGGGCCAAAACTATAACTGTGTTCAAAAAAAGAATGAAGTTCATGGAGGCTATTAGTCGAGCTGGTCAGGGATGCAACCCCATGCTCTGGGTGTCCCCGCTTCTAGCAGTCAGAAGTTTAGGAACAGGATGACAGGGCATGGATCACATGATAATTGCCCTATTCTGTTAATTCCCTCTGACGCATCTGGCTTTGCCCACTGTTGGAAGATGGGACACTGGGCTAGATGGACCATTGGTCTAACTCAGTATGGCTGTTCTTATGGTCTTTTGACCTCTAGGCAAGTCACTATGCATCAGTTTCCCAGTCTCCGAAATGGAAATAACTGATGCTTTCCAACTTACTTATTAAGACGGCGGTAAGAAGATGATGCAGGCCAACATTTTCAAAAGTGGTCATTACTTTGGGTGTCTCCTTTCTCGTGTCCCCCCCACCTTTGCACACTGACTTTCTGACTGCAGTCGGGGCCGGGGGCATCAACACTTCAGGAAGCCTGATCCAAGGCATCTCAGGCTAAAGAGAGAGAAACACACACACTCCCCATCCCTCCCCCCCGATTACAGTGTTTGGAATGGCTAAGCAGCGATAATACCAACCTCAGGGCACACTGTTAGGAAGCAGAGCACAAACTCCAAAGTGGTGAGTTCTATAGTTGGACTCCAACAGCCCAATAACTGGTGTGATCTCCTCAGGCACTATAAGAGCCTTAACAGAGTCAGATGGTCCCCTTGAGCGTTCTGATATATCTTGTCACCCAGGTCATCCCAGTACCAAAGGACCAATCACTTACCCCAGCTCAATTTGCACCTTAGACCTCACACCAAAGACCCTGCTTGTAGCCAACCATATACTAAACTATCCAAGGATTTATCAACTAAGAAAGAAATGTTATTTGAGGTTTCCACTGGTATCGTCACTCTAACCGTTATATGAGTATTTTGGCCAGTAGTATGGGAGTGAGGGGAAACAAAAGCAGATTAGTTGGGGGTGCTGATGATCAGGGTTGAGATGCATTGGCAGAAGCATGTGGGGTTGTGGATGGAGGCACAGGGCTGCAGTGTGGGGTACACTGGCAGTGTTCATGGAGAAGCTTCTAGACCTCAGATGCCATCTGCTGCTGCTCTTCTGACTGTTTTTAGCCACTTAGTTCCTAAGCGTGAAATTGACGCACTCTTTTGAAAAGAAAGGAGAAAAGCCTAGAATAGGGCTTAACTTTGTTTAAACACTAGCCAATGTGGGACAATTTAAACCAAAAGGTTTTCAAATGTCTTATTGAAGCACTTTCCAAAATTCCTTCCTCGCCTGAGGGGGAGACACTCACAAAGCGTGCCTCATTGTATTTCTACTTCCAAGGCCTTTTTGTCAGTGAGATAAGGAGGAAGTCTTTTCATGGGGTAAAGGAGGGAGCTCTGGATTTGCTAAAGGGATTTGTATCCTGTTCAGTTAGAGTGATATGGTTTGGTAAATTCCAGGCAGATGGAAGTAGACAGTAGTATGAATAGGAACAGCTTCTGCAGTTATGCTTGTTACAATACATGTTGTTAGTATAATTAATCCTTCTGCTTCAGGGCTTTTGCTGTTCTCCAGCTCTGGACAGGAAGAAAGTGCCCTCCCCTCTCACCCTACAATCCTGTCTGATTGGGAGATGGTGGTTGGGCCTTCCCGGTGCATTTGACACTTTCAGAGAGAAGCTACAGAGGCTTTTATGCTTGCGTGATGGAGTTTTACTCGCAGGAATTCTCTAGGGAAATGAATTTTACATTCAGACATGCAAATACCTGTGTAGTGAATCATAAATCCTCCTTTCTATGAGTATTCACACCAAAAATCTGACTGCATTATGTGAAGGAAGGAGAAAACTCCTTGGGGCTTGTGTGACCAACTAAGCAATATGGCTCAACTTTCTATAGCAAGCCAAAGAACAAATGCATTTTGAGATAACATTTGAAGGGACCGATTTGGGAAAATTCCAATCTATTTGCTCAGACAGAAAGGAAAATGAAATTCAGACAAGAGATTATTGCTTGTGAATGATTTTGCTCAGCGCTGCTCAGCACTAAGCAAGGACTGCAGGATTTGGCCACAGGGCAGCTGCCTTTAACAGTGCAGTCAGCCTAGCAGTCCTTTTGTGAGCAGGACATATTAGTGCCACTGTCAATCAGTATGGGAACTAGAGAGAACCACAGGGCCATTCCATGTCTAGCAGCCTCCGTAAAGCTCCCTCAGTCCTGTCTCTTCTCTGCCATGAGAAGCACACCCTTCCCTGGGGATTCGCTGTGTCTGTCCTGCCTATGTGCTTCAGCGTCAGAATTGCACCCTGACGGTTCAATTCAGGCACTGCGCTGGGAGCTCTGACTTTCCCAGCCTCACTCTGTCCTGATTCTCCAAGTGCTGGGCCAGAGGGGAGCTGTTCTCCCTGGATGGCCGTAGATTACATCCCTTGTCAAGTCTGTTATTGCAGAGAGCTGGTGGGGTAGCAGCAGATGTCCTATCACACTGAAAGAAGTAGGACCCCTGGGTTTGTTACCACCTAATTAGGTTCTCCATGTGATTGACTGCTTGTGCTGCAGACAAAGATGCGAACCACCCTAGTGAATGCCAACGGAGGACAGGCTGGCATGGCAGCAGGCGGCATCCTGACAAGCACGCGCAGCTCTAACTCCTGTGGGTTTCTGACCGAGCAGAGGGGGCGCTCCAGCGTGTTCTGTCTTTGCTATCCTGAGGCCCTTTCTAATCCCTGCAGCCCACTCTATCTGACACAAGGAAGGGTTGTCTCTATATCCCGCCCCCAGGGAAGAGCTTTTCCTGCAGCGTGGGCCCTGTTTGAGTCATGGGGAAACGGCCAGTTCCATCCTGCTGCCAGCCTGGGGTGGGGGGAAATATGAACTGTATGCTCTTGGCTGAGCCCTTCCCAGCCCTTCAGTTTAATAGTTTGCCTGCTAATTCTGAGTTTGTTCCGGTGCCATTCAGCACATCTGAAGGCACCAGGGTAGATTTCCACTTGAATGCCTTGTCCAGCCTAAACACAAATCCACACTCAAAACGTCTGAAGCCTCCAATCAATCAGTGAATTGCACTGAATGCCCCTAGGAAAAAGGATCGTTGATAGGCTTCAATGTTAGCAACCAATCCAGATCCGTTAACTTTCGCATCTGGAGTTACAGCGAACAATGGAAATGAGCCTGATGGTCTCAATCTCTTCCTCATTTATCAGCATCGCAATAGCCTGACTCAACGAAACACAATTCTGCATGACTGGCTCTCTCCGTTCTGAGTGAGCGAAAACTCAGACCTGGCATGGCTAGAGGGACCAAGGGTCAGGACTGAGGTGCGTTGGCAGAGCTCTTCCTACGTGTGCTAACAGGAAAGGGTGAGACACTCTAAGTGCAGGTCAGGACTGAGGGACATTGGAAGAGCTGTAATGCGGGGAAGGCAGGCCCGGAAAAGCAGGGGGGTGAAGGTCAGGACTCAGCGGCACAGGCAGAGCTGAGCGGTATCAGTCTGCTCGGCGTCTGCCCACCGTGGGAAGGAAGTCAAATGAAATTGCAGAACTACTAAGTGTGGTAAGTAACCTATCATTTAAATCCGCTTCTGTGCCAGATGCCTGGAGGATAGCTAATGTGACATGACACCAATGCTTTAAAAAGGGTCCAGAGCCAACCCTGGCAATTACAGGTCAGTAAGTCAAACGTCAGTATCAGGCAAATTGGCTGAAACAATAGTGAAGAACAGGATTATCAGACACATAGATGTTGGAAGAGTCAACACAGCTTTTGTAAATGGAAATCAGCCTCACCTATCAGAATTATTGGAAGGTGACAAGGGTGATCCAGTGGATACAATGTACCTGGACTTTCAGGAAGCCTTGACAAGGTCCTACAACAAAGACACTTAAGCAAAATAGGCAGTCATGGAATAAGAAGGAAGGTCCTCTCATGGATCAGTAACTGGTTAAAAGGTAGGAAACAAAGGAGAGGCAGAAATGTCCATTCTCACAGTGGAGAAAGGTAAATAGTGGGGGTCTCCTGAGGATCTGTACTGGGACCGGTGCTGTTCAACATAATCATAAATGGTCTGAAAGGAGGTAAACAGTGAGGTGGCAACATTTTCAAATGACACACAATTAGTCAAGATAGTTAAGTTCAAAGCTGACTGCCACGAGTTACAAAGGGATCCCACTAACCTGGGTGACTAGGCAACAAAATGAAAGATTAAATTCAATCTGGATAAATGCAAAGTAATGTACAATGGAAAACATAATCCCTTCCCAGCAAGACATACAAAATGATGAGGTCTAAATTAGCTGTTGCCACTCAAGAAAGATCGTGGCGTCATTGCGGATAATTCTCTGAAAACATCCATTCGATGTGCAGAGGCCATCAAAAAAGCTAACAATGTTGGGAACCATTAAGAAAGGGACAGAAAATACAATGCCAATGTATAAATCCATAGTATGCACACACCTTGAATACTGTGTGCATTTCATATCACCCACATCCCAAAAAAGATTTAGAACTGGAAAAAGTACTGAGAAGAGCAATAAAAGTGATTAGGGATAAGGAACATTTTTTGAAATGAGAGATCAAAAAGACTGGGACTGGTCACCTTGGAAAAGAGACGACTAAGGGGAGATATGATAGAGGCCTATAAAATTATGACTGGTGTGGAGAAAGTGAACAAGGAAATGTCATTTACCCCTTCTCGTAAAACAAGATACAGGGGTCACCCAATGAAATTAATAGGCATCAGGTTTAAAGCAAACAAACGGAAGTACTTCACACCAGGCATAGTCAACCTGTGGAACTCATTGACAGGGGATGGTGTGAAGACCAAAACTATAACTGGGCTCAAAAGAATTAGATAAGTTCATGGAAGATTCATCCATCAATGGCTTTTAGCCAAGCTGGTCAGGGAGGCAACCCCATGCTTTGGGTATCCCTAAACCTCTGACTGCTAGGAGTGGGGACTGGACAACAGGGGACGGATCACTGGATAACTTGCCCTGTTCTAGTCATTCTCTATGAAGCATCTGGCACTGGCCACTGTCAGAAGACAGGCTACTGGACTAGCTGGACTATTGGTCTGACCCAGTCTGGCTGTTCTTATGTTCTTATTAGTATAAAAATATCTATACAGACATGAGTCTTCATAAAATTTAAATATTCTTCAAATTCCTTTCCTTTTTCATAAAACATAAAACAATTTGTTTTAAAAATTCTTTTTTCCCTTTGCACTTATCACCGCTGCCCATTTGCCTTCCCCTTAACAGGGCCACTTTGCCATTCAGCTACAGCTGTGAGGAAAGACACTTGCATGGAGAATTTAGCAGTCCCTTCCAGGATTAGAGCAGAGAGGACAGGGCTGATTCCAGGTGATCTGAAATGCAAAGAGGCAATTTTACAGAACAGAGCGAGGCTGGGGCATGATTTGCACCCCGGATGGAAAGCCACTCTCGTGCTCGCCAGGCTGCATGTGCCTGGGCCAGTCTAGTAGCCTGGCATCTCACAAAGCCTCTGATACAGAGCACTGGCTCTTAAAAGCTTCTGTTGCTTTTTGCCTGGCACTTCCTATCTCAAGAGTTGCTCTCTTCATTTGAATTTTTGCAGAGACTTTCCTGCAGATGGAGGGACAGGACCGATAGCACTGATTCACAGAACAGGACTGGAACAGTGTCTGGGAAACCCGCTGGGTGGTTGGTGATCCCCCCTCCTCCCTATCTGTGAGTTGATTTCAAACTTGTCTCTTGCATCATCCCTTCCCCATCAGGGCAAGGATGTGAATACAAAAGCTCTTGCTTTGGCGATCTCTGGGGGAGCGCAGTAATGAAGGGTGACCTCCCTCCCTCTTTATTTCTGTCTCCACACTTCAGTGACTAGTCCACGCTCTCCATCCAGCTCTCTTCCTCCTGCCCTAAGCGGAGAGAGAGCCCATGCTGAGGCCTCTGCAGGAAACTATCAACACTGCAGCCGCTAATGGGCAGTCTAATGGCCATTTAATGGGACTGGTAAAGCTAATAGATTTGTAAAGATAACACTTATACTAATAGCCAAAGTGGAGTTGCCGCAGAGCCAGTGGGGCCTGGCCTTTTGGAACGCGCTTGCTGAACCAACACCTGCACCCAGGCGGGAGGTGAACCGGTTTTTCTAACTCACCGCACATTCAAAATAATGAGGCTTTACCTGCAGTAGTTTCTTTCATCCAAAGGATCCCAAAGCTCTTCATAAACAACGCTGCTGAAATGCTGCTGCCTCTGGGGCAAAGCACACCAGTCAAGCAGAACTCAAGCCCCCTCACTAGATGTCAAGGAGGAGAGGGAAATTTTGGCCAAAGATGTAAGTGTAACTGACTTTCACATAAAGCGTCAGGGAATCGTTAAGTACCCCCCACACTGCAGACAGGAGCTCGGGTTTGTTAAGGTCTCCTCCTCCAAAGACCCCCACACAGTGAACTGCTGAGCAGTTTGTCTACCAGACGGGATGAACTGACCATGCCAGAATTTGAACCTGAGTGCAGCAACTCTGAAGCCAAAATTTTGTAATCTATTTTATTTGCATGTAGTCAAAAATTTTACAAGATAGATATAACCCTCAGTCAGCAAATACTGCTTTTTTTTTTTTTTTGGTCTTCCCCTGGCATCCTGCTCTGCTCTCCCAACATAGCCATTTTGGATATAGCAGCTTTCCGTTTCTATAGAGGTGCCCATCAGCATGGTATCTGAACCTTCATCTGGAACTGTGGGAGGCTGCTGTCAGCTTCCAGCGTGATGGGAGTAAAGAGCTACAGTCTTCATTGCAGTCACCAGGGAGCATGCTTTATTTTGCTGGCTCTGTCCCACACGCTGGAAGCTTAACTTGGAGTCAGGACAATGAAGGGGTCACAAATTTATGCTGAGTATGGAAAAGGCAAGCACTGTGAGATGCAGCGTCCCAGCATTGCAACAGGACTGTTTCGTTCCTCACGATAAATTACACAGACTTAAAGTACATGTGATCATGTCTCCCTGTGGTGGCTGAATCTAGCAATTCTAACCACCAGCTACTTACTCATCATGGTTAAAGTTGGTCTTTGTTTTCAGTGCCGAAAGTCTTAGGTGTGACCTTTGTTGCTGACTGCAATGCGTGTGTGTGTGTGGTGTGTGACCAGGCCACTCTGTACATTCCTGGCATCAGGCAGAGTGAGAAGGCCAATGATTGCAGCTTGCCAGGCATCAAGGGGTGACAAAATGCTTCTGGAGACCCCTTGCCAGTTCGAGGGCAACCAGCTATAGATCCCAAAGAGCCTGGGCATGGCGGAGACTGCCCAGATCTGTGAGCGGAGCCCAAGAGGAAGGACCGTGGTTAGGAGGGGGAAGAGCTGGCTGCGGGGTATGGAGTTTCAGCATAAGGAGATGACAGAGTTCTTGAGTTCCTCTCTGCCACAGAGGACTTGAACTAACAGCCTGCTCACCCTGAAAGGCTGTCCCTCAACTGGGAGATAGGATGGCCAGGGCTTGTGACCGACAGGGCCTCACCGCCGCTGAAAGGGAAAAGCTGTCAGTTTCACAACAAGTGGCCTCAGCCCTTTTTGCATCAAGCTCCAGCTCTGCCGCCTCGAGGATAAGGCCCAACTTGGGGGGTGGCGGGGGAAGGGGGGTTAGTTTTATTTTCCATTTAGTTTGTGGAGATGTAGGCCCAGATCCTTAAAGGTATTTAAATTCCTGACTTCCAGTGCTATTCCAGTCCTGGGCTCCCCACACAGCACTATCAGTGCATCTGAACCCTGACCTGCCTCCGTCTATGCTGGTGCAATCTTTCATGCTAGCAACCTTGTTAAGTAACAACACCACATTTAGTTAACATGATAAATGTGATTGAGCACACCATGTAGACAAGTTATGTTTAAGTACAGTAGCTGGTCATGCCTAACTCTAATGTGCCCTGACAAGCTAACATGTTTGCAAGCATAGCTGTCTTTGTGCACACCAAAGGCAAAATTGCTTTTAGCATCACGTTTATTCAGATTTTCTAAGGACAGGGCTACATGTAAAACTGCATTGATGCAGCAGGACCACTGGAGTGCTCTAATGAAGACACGCAAAGCCAAGGGGAGAGAGCTTCTCCCATCAGTGTATTTAGTCCACCTCCACAAGAAGCAGTAGCTATGTCGTCGGAAGAAGCTCTCCTGCCGACATAGCACTGCCTATTCTGGTACTTAGGTTGGTCTGACTATGTCATGCAGGGGTGTGGATTATTCACATCCCTGGCAAAGTAGTTACACCAAAGTAATTTTGTAGTATAGACCAGGGCTAATATGATATATTTTCCCAGTGTAGACAAGTCACTTGCAATTGGCCCAAACATCTACTAGAGCAGTGTTTCTCAACGACTGGCCAGTGGCAGATTCCTTGCTAGCCCTCAGGTTTTCCCGACACAGTTCAGGAAGGCAGCAAGCCAGTCCCTGGTATTAAAAAGGTTGAGCAATGTCGTTCTAGACTCTAGAGGACTAGAGTTAGGTCATCAAACTCATTTCTCAGGTGAGTGGATTCCAATGTGGATCCAGCACTCAGACAAACGCACTAACTTACCCGCTGTGCAACTGAGCCTGCTCTCCACAGCTCGGAGACAGGTTAGGGTGAAGCATCAACTGAGCTAGAAATCTGAGAGGTGGATTATATCATCACCAATTACGGTCTTGAGCATAATTCAATTATAAATTAAATTGGGAAAAAACATAATAATAAAAGGGCGATTTGTGTGCTGATTAAAATGAAAACATGCAGTCATTAGCCTGTGTTTAAATCTTATTAGCTCCAAGCTGAGCTGTGTGTTGCCATTAACCTGGTGTGTGCCTACTGCAAGCATCCACTTCTTCGGCTGCTTAAAGTGTCTGGATAGGTTAGACAGGTGCTGCTCCTCTGGGACGCCGACATGAGGTTGGGGAAGGGCAATGATATGTATTTGCTGGTAATAATCATCCCCATCACTTCACATTTTCAAAACACTTGGCACACGTAGGATTTCACACCTGGTCTTGTGAAGTATGTTTAAAGCTGCTGTTGGGTAGCAGGGAGGGGAGGCTTCCCCAACTACCTCCCCCTCATGGCAACAGGCCGGAGTGAAACGCTCAGTTTAAGCACGCCCAGGTAGCCCGTTTTCGATTCCTAATCAAATCCGTATTTTCTGCTTGACACAGTCACCCGTGGTGGCCACGTCCTTGCCACACTGACTCAGTGGCTGAGATCAAATTCCGATGCCTGCCTCCTGGGCCTTTGTCCAAGAACACACTAACAGCTGTGAGCTGGGTTGCACCTAGCTGACCCATGGGGGGAGGCTGGCACAGCTCACTGAGCTCAGAAGACATAATACATCCTAGGACTCCCCAGCACACAGGGATAACAGGTCCATTACACCACCCGTTCAGAGGATGCAACAGGCTCTTCTTCCTGTGCATTTGGCCAGCTTCAGGGGGGTCATGGCTATACCTTCTGCCTGCCCCTTTTGAGGCAGCATACACCCCAGGGGGCATTAGCGAGAGAGCATTTCCAGCTCACATGAGGGGCTCCTTGTGCCCTTCTCCCCCACCCACTTCATACCTCTGCAGGAGCCAGATGCAATCTGTTCCAATATAATGAGAGAATAATTGCTTTTCCCCTACCCGTGTCCACACTGCTTTTCTCTTTTGTTTTACAAACTAACTCCTCTCCCAGCAGAATGTACCCCTCTGCAAGAGCATCAGATCAAATTTTTAGATCAAATTATCCTTCTGTTCTATAAAACCATCCGTAATTATTTCCTGTAACTGCAGTTTTAAATTGTTGGTGAACTCAACCAACAAGCAATTTTCATACATCTATCAAGGAAGATTCAAGTACATGCAAATGTTAGGGGTTTGTGAGTTGGTTTTTTTTATTTAGAAATTACTTAACTGCATATTAAAATTTGATTCAGCCCTTGAAAGCTTAGCATGTTGCCAACAGCATATAGCTGTCGTGAAATTTGGGTGCCATTTTTTTGAGTAGCCAAACTAAAAGAGGCTGAGTATCTGTCTCTTTGGAATGGAGTTGCAAGAAGTGTGATGTATTTCACACTACAGAGGTTTATGTGGAAGTTTACTAGGTGTTCGGGTCACTAGACTTCACTCCCTTAGCATCCTGTGTTCAACCTCAAACAAGTCCAACATCTCAAAGTACAAATCACAACCAGTGAGTTTCACCTGGCTTCATGTCTGTCATCTGTTTCACAGGGGTCCTCAGCAATTTCACCTGATTTTCTTGCAGTTTCTCCTGTGTTTCACACCCTTTACATCAGTTTATCCCTAATGTCACTTGTTTTTAATCAGTTTTACCTGAGTTTCTTCCAGTTTCATATCACTTTCACCAAAGTTTCACATTAATTTTGCACAAGTATCATCGGGTTTGCCTCAGTGTCATCTGAGTTTCACACTAAAGCTAAATCCTAAATTAGTCCACATTTGGTCAGAACTGGACCTGGGTTTGTGTAAAACAACAAAAACGCTCTGCTCTGAACACCAACATGAACTTTCCCAAACCAACCTTTACAGTGCAGGCCCATCAGCTGTGACACGTAAACTCTCAGGTGGACGTTGGTGTCTCGTTACAGATTTGAAAGCCAATCAGGGAATATTTAATGTGATTTCAATAGGAACATTTTATTTATCTCTAAGGGTATGTCTTTGCAAAAAAAAAGGCGTTCCTAAATCATGTTAGCTAATCTGAGTTAAAAGTCAAGTGGCCATGTCTTTAGTGCTATTTTAAATTGAGTTACTTAATGTGTTAAGGGCACACCTTTTTATTTGCAGTGAAGACATGGAAATGTAGGAAGGGACTGTGAAAAGTCAAGTCCAGCCACCTGCACTGTGGCAGGACCAGGTAAACCTAGACTGAGCCTGACAGATATTTGTCCAACCTGTTCTGAAAGCCTCCAGTGATGCAGATTCCACAACCCCCTTTGGAAGCCTATTCCAGAGTTTAACTACCCTTAGTTAGTTTTTCTTAATATCTAACCTAAATCACCCTTGCTGTAGGTTAAGCCCATTACTACTTGTCCTACCATCAATAGACATAGAGAACAATTGATCACCATCCTCTTTATAACAGCCCTTAACCAAGGGGAAAATTTATCAGGTCCCCCCCCCGGTCTTCTTTTCTCAAGACTAAACATGCCCAGTTTATTCCTCACAGGTCAGGTTTTCTAAACCTATTATCACTTTTGTTGCTGTCCTCTGGGCTCTCTTCAGTTTGTCCATGTTGTACCTAAAGTGTAGTGCCCAGAACTGGACACAATACTCCAGCTGAGGCCTCACCATGGCTGAGTAGTGCAGGACAATTACCTTCCATGTCTGATATACAACAGTCCTGTTTACATGCCCCAGAATGATATTAGCCTCTTTTCTCAGCTGCGTCATATTGCTGGCTTATAGTCAGTTTAGAAGGGCCACAGCAGGCCCTTAAAGAGACAGCACTGCCTTACTCAGACAGAGAGGGGACCTTGGGCAAAAAGAAAAAATAAACAAGACCATGGCATAAAGAGCCAGCACAAGTTCCACGTTATTCTGAGCCTGATCTTCAAATCCCTAACTGAACAAGTGTCTGGCTATCTTAAAGGGGCCCCTCTCTCAGTACCACCATGTAACAGCTCCATTCAACCTGGGCTCTACAGCTGATAGAAACTAGCTTTGAACTTCTGGGAATGGTAGGACATTCGCATGGGGAGGCCCTCAGCTAAGGACTTCATTCATGCTGGAGAGCAGAGTGAGACCCACCCTAACCACCTTGAGGGGAAGATGTGTCTTCTGGCAAGTCACCTAACAACTGAGTTGCAGTACAGCTCTAACACCATGGCAGTAAACCTCCCAGGATACTCGTCTCTATAAAACATCAGCTTTCACATGAGGAGATGGGATGGAGCCTATGTGAACCCCCAGACATTATGGTGAGAGGTAGAATATAGAAGGATCTAGGGGGATTATTAGATGGTTTAATTCCATTTCCGGAGGGGAGTGCTGTACAGATTGATTGATGGAATGGTATTACCTTAGGCTATAATCTCAACAAGACAAGACCTTACCTTCCTTGGTATTTGTACAGCTCCTAGTACAATGGAACCCTAATCTGAGTCTGTCTGACCCCAGACACTACCAGTAATGAATGTACACCCCACAACACTCCTATGAAGCTGGGCAGTGCTATTACCCCCATTTTACAGGAGGGGAACAGAGGCAGGGAAAAGCCAAGTGTCTACGGACACTGCAGCTCTAGGATAAGACTGCAGCTCATGGACATATACCAAACCAGCTTTCATCTACTAGCTTGGGTGCTCCAATGGTGAAACCATTAGGCTCCAATGCCAGCTGTACAAGCCTGCCCAGAACCCGGGGCAAATAACTGGGTGGCTAGCCCACGCTATCATGGCTTCACTGCTCCAGTACCTAAGATACCTTGGGTAGGTCTGCTTGAGCTGCAATTCCCCTATGACTGCAGTCTTGACAGACCCTAAGAGACTTGTCCAAGGTGACACAGGATGTCTGTGCCAGATATAGGACTTAAGTCCTAATCTGGTACCTTAACATTATCTTTCCTCTCCTTTTGGCAGCACTGCAGCATTAAAGAGTAATCATTAATAAATGCATAGACAGTAAGGGGATCATCAACTTAATGCAGACAGGAACATCCAGCATTGGCACAATGCAGAATCAAAAGCGTTTTAAATGGGGAACAGCAAGAGCTATCTTAGAACGTAAAAGTAATTACAATTTTCTGCCTAAATTTCCTTTGCTTAATGTACGTCCAAAAAAGGTTAATCTGCTTGCAAATATCTGATCCTAGGTGCTCAGTCTCGAGGCAATGAGAAGGTGTATGCTTGGGAGAATGACAGTGACTGAACGGCATCTCATCTGGATCCAAATGGTAAAGAAAGGGAAATGCTCATTATTCTGGAGGCTCAAAGACATATTCAATCCATTTTAACTCTAACAGGTCCCCTTGTGGCCTCTTAAAACCCACTGAATTGGAGCAGAGTAGCGTGAGCAACAGAGTCTCATCTTCAAAGGTGCAGAGAAAATATACCAACTGACAAGACAGCTCGGTTCAAGAGGTTTTGCAGCGTCTCATTCTGTTCTTTTATAACACTCTTCTGTAACACCTCATCTGAAGATCCCACAGTACTTTACAGAATAAATCACAATATCACTTGTGCGAGGTGAGTATTATTCCCATGTAAGAAATAGGAAAATTGAGGCACAAAGCGAGAACATGATTTGCTCAAGATTACACTGCACATCATGGAATTGTAAGACTAGAAGGGATCTTGTGAGGTCATCTTGTCCTGTCCCCTGCACTTATGACAGGACCAAACATTATCTAGACTATCCTTGACAGGTGTCTGTTTAACGTGCTTTTAAAAATCTCCAGTGATTCCACAACCTTCCTAGGTAATTTATTCCTGTACGTAACTACCCCGACAGTTAGGGAGCTTTTTCCTAATGTCCAACCTAAACCTGCCTTGCTGCAATTTAAGCCCATTGCTTTTTGTCCTCTCCTCAGAGGATAACAAGAATAATTTTTGTTCCTCAGTGGATGAGCTGGGAATAGAACCCAGATTTCCTGCCTCTTTTAGATCCCCCCTGCTCATTTCTTCCTCCCTTTACACAGTGTGATGAATCTGAGACCGCACAGAGCCAAAGTATGAGCAGAGAAAGGCACAATCCCAGGCCCCTTACACAGAATGGTTGTGAGCATGCATGTGCAAAGCTCACTGCAAAGTCTAGCACTCAACCAGCAACTTTACTGACCCCATCACTCCTCACCCTTAAGGTATACAATGAGCTGAGGGAGAATTTCCTCTCCCTCCCGTCACTTTAGCATTGCATAATAGGGCAGGTGCATTACAGTTCCCTGTGCAACTTGCTCTAGAGCTTCGATGTTGCTAGTGTCTGTGGTGCTAGAGAGGTCTTCGTTACAGTTGGCGTGCACCCTTGCACCATACCTAGCACCTCTCTGAAGCGACTGTCTTGTTCTCCAGAATCCCCGCTTCCATTTTTTATAAAATGTAAGACTCTAGCTAAGAAAACCGTTGAAAGTGAACCAAGTGCAACTGATGCACTGTGTGAATCTGCAGAGAACCTAGAAGAACAGCTCTGAGGGGGCGAAGCTGCCCCCTTCATTGTGGCAAGGTGTTAGTTGGAAGGCCAAGGGATATTTATTTTAATGTCTCTATTGTTAGTTATATTGTCCCCCAGGGAAGAAAGGAGAGAACAGATCTTGCACCACTCGCTATGAGTGATGTCTCATTCTGGGGACACAAGGGATTGATGTCTGAAAGAGGCCACCATTTATTTTCTCCCTCCCCCCAGCCCCCACACTCAAAAAAGAGCCAAACCCAAGAACCTTTAGCAGAGCCCGAAGGGCATATTCAAGGCCTAGCAAAGGGGAGACTGTTCTCATCTTCACGCGATCTTCTGGCATCATCTCTTCTCCACTCACATAGTTTTGTAGGAGATGATTCCATGGGAAACTGTGCGCTAAAAATAATTGAATGGGTGGGCTAATGCAGGTGTTCTCTCTACTGACCCACATTGGAACTCTTCAACTGTGCTTCATAGTTCCTAGTCTCCCAGTAGCTAACAGAGAGCCTCTTTTAGCTCCCGTGGCACAAGCCTGTGCTTTTGGAACACAAGGATCTGTGTTCTATCCCTGCTGTTGCTATAAAGGTCTAAATGAGCATGGTGCACCATGTAGCGACACTCATGAATTACTTGACCGTGGTTTTGTTGCTTCACGTAACTCCATCACAGGGCAGCTGAAGTTGAATTATGTTAACTGAACACTTCAAGATCCAAGTGCAGAAGCAGCTGGAGAGGGACAACCTATCATTTTCTCCCACCAATTATCTAAGGATCTCAAAGTACATTACAATCATTTACTAATTCTCCCTAAACAATCTCCACATCCGTATCACTATAATCACATTGCAGTGAAGCACAGAGGGACTGATTCTTATCTTACTCACACTGGTTTGATAATGGTGTAATACCTGATTACACCAGTGTAAATGAGAGCAGAATCAGGACCAGAAAGGGGGAGTGACTTGCCCATGGTCACACATTGAATAAGTGGCAGAGCTGGGAATTGAACCCATGAGTCCTGACTCCCAGTTCCCTAATCTAACCACTAGAGATTGCTTGCTTTATTGTAGTTTAGTATTACCAACACTATAATAGGCAGTATGGTCTAGTGCTTAGAGGAGGGGACTGGGAGTCAATGACAGAAATAGAAATATAGCCCTGACTTATTTTGATGACCTATCTGAGCTTCAGTTTTCCTGTCTACAGAATGGATATGACACTTACCCTTCTTTATAAAGTGCTCTGAGATCCTCAGTTGACAAGCATTTCCTAAGAGCATAGTATCATTATTAAGTATTTTGTTAATGATCTGGCCTTAATGGTGGCAAGTAGAGCTGCTCTGTGTTCAGACTGCTATTGTACACTTAAAAGTGAAGCCCACTGAATATCTACTTGAGAATTTCTTAGAGGTGGCTCATAGACTTCCCTCCATCACAACGTCAAGGTGCCCATGGCGAGGCGGCATATTCTCTGGGCCATTCTGGACTGGAGCTCTTGCAGTGGGTAGTGTTTAAAGATGCATTTGCTAGTTCACAAGACCATGAGTCATCCGAGGAAGAATGAAATAGAAAAGAGATTTTTTTTGTTTTCATGCAAAATGACTAGGACTGCAGTAAATGCTGAGGGAAGAGAGAGACTGCAATTTCAGAGGCAAGTGAAATCTAACCCCTGTGTTGAGGGCCTTTTAGGACTTCATGTGGATTTGAATGCAGTGTAAACTCTAAAGAGAGCACCGGTAAGGGAGAGAGGAGGAGGAAAGAAGTGGGAAAGTCAATGTGAAAGAGAGGTGGAGGGGTGGGAAAAATTGTGAAAGGAGAGAATGGGGAGAGAATATAAAGAGAGAGAAAAACTAACATGAATAAGAGGGAGTTTGAAAGGAGAAAGAGACAAAAAGTCAATAAGAAAGGGAAGATGAAGAAAAAAATACCATCCTAGAGAAAGAGGACAAAAGAAAAGGACAGGGAAAATTTTTCCCAGGGAGCACAAGGGTTCACAATCTCACGGCCAAAATTATGGAAGTGGCTTCTGATTATTGGGATCTCAGCTTAATACTGAGATCAGGTTGGGTTCCAAATGACAGAGTCACACAAAATTAGTGGTCCCTTCTGAAAATGTGGCTGTGTTGAACATTATTGCAATGGAACAGTGTTACTGTGTCCAAGAGCACCACCATGTGGTATGCAGTAAAAGATGCTGCAGTGGCCACAAAGCTGCCTTTTGGTGCAGTAAGTTCAGCATAATGGAAATCTACACAGAACAATTCTTCTTGTGGCATCCTTCACACATTGATCTTGAACCTCATTACCATGAGAAGTAAAATAACACATATGGCCTACACTGGTAACTGTCTCTCAATAACTGTCTCTCATGCACAATAGGAGAAGGTGGCTCTACTCCAAGGGACAGGAATGGGGGGAAATAGAGAGTGATAGTGAGGGGGAATGGAAGGGGCAGGGAAGAGAGCAGGGAAGGTGAGTGGGGGGTCAGTGTGATAGTGAGGGGATTGTGGGGAGGGGCAGGAATGGGGAAGGGAAGTGTGAGGGTGGAAGGGAGCTGCTGGTGAATACTCAGTCAGTGCATTCAGAGAGCTAGAATGATCCCTAAACGAGAGTTTAGAGAACCAGAAAGACAGTTCAGAGCTGAACTCCTGGATGAAGATTTCCCACTCGCTGGAGTCAAACAGTCATCTGGCTGTAATATTCCTGACTCCCTGAGGTTTGCCTGGCATGGCTTTTTAAAAATACAATAGAGAAAATTGTGAGCAGGTCAGGAAGTGATTACCATGTGAATACAGATTTCAGCAAAGGGAAGAATAAGGGGAGATTGATTTGTGCATGTGCTTTGGATTTGGGGCTAGGAGTTTGACAGAGAATGTCCATGTGGGTGGAAAAGAAATGGTTAAGGTCAGCAGTCTGGATCTATCATGCAAATGTAAGGTCTTAGCTAAGGGGACTGCAAAAGGAACCACAGCTGGTGATAAACGCCCAGCAGTTGTCTATCAGTTTTCATTAAAAAATTTCAAAGCGGAAGGGGAAACAAAGGCGCAGGGAGACAAGTGACTTGCCCAAGGCCACACAATAGATCAAAGGCAAAGGCAAAAAACATAACACAGATCTGCTGGGTTGCGGGCTAGTGCCCGGTGTATGACTCCACATCGCCTCTGTGAGAGGAGTAAGAACTTTTCACCCAGAAGGAAGAGTTCATTATGTGATGTGCTGAGTAGCAGGAAGTTACAGCATAGCCAGGAGTTGACAGAGTCCAGGCAGACAGATAGATGTCAGATGAAGAGATGAAAGTGAGCGGAGGGAGATGTGGAGTTGGGTGTCACTTATACAAGTTATGGCCCAAGGTGAAGCTATCAATGCAAGATACCCCGGGAGGGGGGGGGAAGGAACTAGAAGCAGGAACGTGTTAATGACAGAGCCCTGTGGCAGCTACATAAAGGGAAGGACAAAGGCAACATGAAAAGGCTCTATCTAGCGAACTGCACTGAATAAACAGCAGCCAGAAAGGCATGATTCTCACCAGTAGGTGAGAGAGGTAGAGAAGTCTTAAGGAAGGCTGGAGTGATCAGCAGCACTGAAGCAGGATGAGAAGGGGAAACAATAGTAAAAGTGAAGGGTGGATCACTAACTACAGGACAAAAATAAGTAGATGGACAGCATTTTGCTGACATATGTTTGTTCTTTACAAAGTTGAGACTGATTTCCATTGGGCAGTATCTTAGCTTCTGCCTATTACTGCCAGAAAATCCCACTAAAACAGGACTTCAGAGACAGGTCTGAACCAACACCCCTGTGAATTTTGGGGGTGGCTGAAATCCAAACCTCATCCTGCCTCCATATTTTTCAAACGCCTCTACTTTATAGAGGTTTGAACCGGTCCAAAACTTTGGCTCTCAACACTCTGAAGAGTTCGATAAGGAGCGTTCACAATCCAGATGGAAAATTTTGCCACTTGAGCCCATCTGTAATGCCAGTGAGTTTTACGCCACAGTGTTCTGGGTGATGTGGTAGTTTCCGAAGTATCTTGGTACACGTGGAGTGCTTATCTACATGTCCCATTAACCAGAATGCCCTCCCAGCTCATGGCTGCTTCAGAGGAGCACTGAGGTCTGAGCTCCAGGGGCAAACACAGAACATTTCAGCATGTGCTTGCACAGTAGGGGGCCTTTCTCCAGTGGCTTCAGAACCTGTTTAAAATGCAGAAATAAACCAACTAGCTTTTTCCTCTCATTGGAATGCATTCAAGCGAGCTGGGAAACAGTCTAAATTTCCCATCACATGTTTTGCTGCCTCTTCCCATCACGTCTGTTCCATACACAGTACCAGTAACTTTCGCCTCCCTCCTCTTCTATTATGATTAATTAACTATTAAAAGAGAGGCTGAGGAAGCCTGGTTTGAGTTTTGCCACCAAAAGACCAACAGCAGGGTTGATTTTTGACCCTGAGTCCCATTTTAGCTGAATGACTAAAGTATAAGTTCAGATAAAAGGTTCTGGGTTTGCTCATGCTGTATCGATGTCTAATGGCACAGAGTAGGAGGGAGTAAATGCAATACATATTTGTGAACATTAGAGGGAGTTTACATGAGGAAATGTGGAAGGGAGAAAAAATTTGGGAGTGGGAGTGGGCGGGAGAGGGAGAGAGAGAGGATCTGTTACAAGCGCTGTCAATTTGCTGGCAAACCCAAAACCTGACTGTTTCTTACTCCTGTTAAACCCAGCACCCATCTCGTATTCATAGCACATATACAGCACCACAAACTTTACACATGGTTCTCACACACACAGCAAAACACGACTTTTATTCTTAAGAGCTGGCTGGAGAGATGGGCGGAGAACAGTCATTCTGTTTCGTGGAGGATTTTGAAATTTGGTGTCTGTTCTAATTCAGAACAAAAACCAAACATTTCAAAATTCTCTGCTGAATGGAATTACTGTTTTTCACCCTGCTCTACCTGGACTTTCAGGGCATTACACCTGGAGGATTGCCCTGAGATCCCCAGCTCCAGGGAAGCCTGCCCCAGTGCCAGGGAGACCAAGAACTCGGGCTGCTGAGAAGTAATGAGTGAGGGAGCCAGGACAGAGCCAGATTTAGGGGCAGGCATCCACCTGGCGTGCCGGGCTTGCGGGGCACTGGTCTCGGGGTGCTGTTTTTGTTGTCAGTGACAAAAGGGAAAGTAGAATGTTTGAAGGAAAATGTTTCAGGTATTCCATACTTGGATTCTTTTTTCACTAACCTCCTAGAATGTTCTAGACCTTTGCAGAGTCTCGTGGAACCTTCCAGACTTTCTGAGAATTGCCTTTTTCTCAGACCTCCAAGAACGTTGTCAGCCAGCCCTCGTGGGTATATAAAGGGCAGGGCGGGTTGTCGCCAGTCAGGCCGTGTGACCTAAGAACAAACTGAAGTGAGAGCCCTGCTGTGATATTGTGAAGCTATATATATTGTGCGATGCTCAAAAGTTTAACAAATGGGGGATGGGGGATGAAGACGCTTCTTGCCCGGGTGTCATTTTGTCTATGGTGGGCCCTGGTTGAGGAGCCATGAGGGTGAGCTTCCAGAAGACCTGGCAAGTTTGGAATCCTGCCTAGCAACAGGGTTCCTGCCTGGCTCCCTGGGAAGGTAACTTGATCTCAGTATACACGTATCTACACTGGGAACAGGTATTTGATGGTATGCTCTTCAGTCTAGCAGAGTAAGGGATAACCTAGTCCAATGGCTGGAAGCTGAAGCTAGACAAATTCTAGAGATAAGGCATCATTTTTTAACAGTGAGAGTAAGTTAACAGTTGGAACAATTTGCCAAGGGTCTTGGCAGGTTCTCCATCACTGGCAATTTTTAAATCAAGATTAGATGTTTTTTTTTCTAAACTATCTGCTCTAGGCAGGATTTTGAGGACATTCTATGGCTCCTGTCATAGAGCAAGTCAGACTGGTTGATCACAATGGTCCCTTCTGACATTGGAATCTATGAATATATAAATGCAGAGGTTATGTAAAGCTATCTTACCTCTTGCTCCTGGGCTGTGCTGATTCTTACCTTATATAGTCTCCTTCCCACTCTTCCACATCCCATCTCTCTGTCACTATATTTGCCTCTCTTTCACATTTAGCACCTCTTTTCTCCCTTCACTAACACACTTGCCCATATGTGTAGAACACACATGGCTGACATCTGTTTTTGTATGCCCTGGAATTGAGATATTCTTTATCGTGGCTAGTAGGGTTTGAGGATACTTCTGCTAGCACATGGCTAACTGTCTTTAACCATACCATGTTGTACGTACTGGCTAGATACTGTCCCGGACCCAAATTGCTCCAAAGTTTGGGTGTGTTCAGAACTGAGATTTGGTTCAGACCCATCTCTACTAATGGAAGTACTATCCTAGGAGGATTATGGGTTTATACTGTATTGTGCAAAAGGAACAAGAGACCAGCCCATGTACTTGTGAATTTCAAATTGCTGTCTTCCACTCAACCCTCTTCTTTCTGTCTCCTCCCCACACTCCTTTTTAAAGTCTCTTGTGCTCTGATTCAGAGATTCTCTCTTCAGAAGCTCAGGGCCTTTCTGCCCCACTCTGGTTTGCTGCAATCTTTCTTTCTCACACCAACATGAGACCATCTTGACCATGAGACCATCTTGGCCTAGCAACTGGTGCTAGGAGCTGCTGAATTCTATTCCTGCTTTAATCATGGACTCCCTTCTCTCCTCTCTGTCCTGCTTCCCCTTTCATACAGTGGGGACTATGGCACTTGCCTCCCCACAGGAGACATGGGGAGCTAAATGAGGCCAGGATTTTAAAGCAAGTTGAAAGAAGAGATCATCATCATTAATTCATTAGACTGGGAGAAGTGCCATTCCAGAGCACCATGTGTTCAGTGCCTGCCACTGCTCCAGAGAAAAGCCAGCAAATATTAATGAGAGAAGGGCCCAAATCACAATGTTAAGACCATGGTTTCAGATGAGAACTTCCCTTACAGCTTGGGATATCAGGATGCAGTGCTTTGGCTTAGCCCAATGTGCTTTAGTGAGTAGACCATGGGAGGGAATCAGGAGACTTGAGCGTCACTGACATGCTGGGTGACGTGGGGCAAGTCACTTCACTTTCTGTTCCTCGGTTTTTCTATCTGTAAAATAAAAATAATGATACTGCCCTCATATGTAAACTGCCTTCAGGGTTGCTGGGCAGCCAGCTGAGGCAGGAGCAGATGCAGGCTGGAGGACGGGCTGGCTCGCTTAGAAACAGGCATGGACTAGAGACCGAGATGGAGCGTTCCGTTGAAACTACTGTCCTAGCACTGTGAGTGTTCTCAGCCAGGTTGTGACACTGAGCACACCAGAGAGATGGCTTCTCTTAGAAGACTGAACAATGGGATCACATGGGTGGGTCTTCACCTGTGGATTGGCTGAGGCCTGGGTGAATGGCCTGGGACCTATAACAAGAGCTGCAGGTAACGGCCTCTGATTCACAACACGCTGTGGCTCTGAGATGACTCTCCATCTTAAGCAGGCTCAGATTTGGTGGTAACTCAGGCTCACCCGTGTTACAAATTCTGAGATGAAAATGCTATATAAACTCGAAGATGAATGATAATGAGCACAGTAATAATATAATACAGAGCTTAACAATCCCCCCTACTGAGATGGACCTGTTCATCTTATACTCCATTTCCAGGTGGCTGACCTGAGCCATTGAGCTGCTTCAGTTTGGGTTCCAAGTCCCTCTTGGATTTAAAGCTCTGGAAATTATTTAAAGTGCTCTTAAGCAAATCCATTGTGCATATCAGATGGCTTCCCAGAGACCATGTAAACAGTGGGAGGGGGAAATCTGTCTGTGGAGCCTCAAGATAGGTAAGTCCAAAGCAGACTGCAAAGAGTTACAAAGGGAGCTCACAAAATTGGGTGCCTGGGCAACAAAATGGCAGATGAAATTCAGTGTTGATAAATGCCAAGTAATGCACACTGGAAGACATAATCCCAACTATAGATACAAAATGATGGCGTCTAAATAAGCTGTTGCCACTCAAGAAAGAGATCTTGGATTCATCATGGATAATTCTCTGAAAACATCCACACAATGTGCAGTGGCAGTCAAAAAGCTAACAGAAGGTTGGGAACCATTAGGAAAGAGACAGATAATAAGACAGAAAATATCATAATGCAACTATATAAATCCATGGTGCACTCACATTTTGAATACTGCTTGTAGTTTGTGTGACCCCATCTCAAAACAGATATATTGGAAAAGGCACAGAGAAGGGCAACAAAAATAATGAAGGGTATGAAGCAGCTTCCACATGAGGAGAGATTAAAAAGACTGGGACTATTCAGCTTGAAAAAGAGGCAGCTAAGGATGGACATGATAGGTCTATAAAATCATGAATGGCATGGTGAAAATCAACAAGGAAGTGTCATTTACCCCTTCACATAACACAAGAACAAGAAGTCACCCAATGAAGTTAATAGGCAGCAGGTTTAAAACAAACAAAAAGGAAATACTTATTCACACAAGGCACAGTCAACCTGTAGAACTCATTGTCCGGGGATGCTGTGAAGGCCAAAACCATAACTGGGCTCAAAAAAGAATTAGATAAGTTCATGGAGAATAGATCCATCAATGGCTATTAGACAAGCTGATTAGGGATGCAACCTCATGCTCTGAGTGTCCCTAAACCTCTGACTGCCAGAAGCTGGAATGGGACGACACAGGTTGATGGATCTCTTGATGATTGCCCTGTTCTGATCATTCCCTTTAAAGCATCTGGCATTGACCACGGTTGGAAAACAGATACTTGGCTAGATGGACTGCCTGAGTATGGCTATTCTTATGTTCATTTGAGATGTGGGCACTTTGACAGTGACTCTTAGATACCACTACGGGAAGACAATATAATTCACCAAAACAACGCTAGAGACCTTTATTTCCATTTTCTGTTTCATAAATGGCTCTGTACTGATGTCAGTCTCAGTCCTTTTGCTTACTCTCTCCTGAAGAACTGTGGCAGATATAGCACTGAAGGAAGGCATCACTTCACAGTGAACCTCCAACCCAAGCCTGGCAGAAACACTGTTGCATACAGAACTATGTTCAACAGCCTAGAGGTGACTTAGATTGCCTACATGAGAAACTTGTGCTGATTTAACTGTCAGTTTAGAAACGGTTTGCATCCCTTTACCCTACATCAATTTAGTTTACATAAGACATTCTTAAACCAAGATAGGAATGTCTACACAAGGGGGGTTGTGCCAATTTAACCAAACAGTTTCTCAACTGATTTACTTCAATTGATACAAGTTTCTCATGTAGGTCAGGCCTTAGAAAAACATCCCCATTTTTTCATTAGGAAAAAATTAATTCAACTACATGAGCAGGAGAGCTTGAGTCTAAGCTGGAAAGATCAGACCAGCTCTATAGAACCTCCATACACACACCATACACAGCAGAAACACAAGATGGAAGAATTACATGAAAGAATAATAGGCATTAGCTGAACATACCCTGAGGGCAGGATACTGTTGCTTAGCAACCCTTGTATGGGTTGGATGTCTCATCCACTCACAACTCAAGAAAGCAGGCCACAGACAGCAGATTTTGCACTGGGTTTCAATAAGGAGGTAACTGACAAGGGAAATGTCCCTTTCACCCTATTTGTAGCACCTCTCTTCTGTGCTTTTGTTTACAACTTTAGGGAATTCAAGAACCACTTGCCTGAGGATTTCCTTCCCAAAAGAAGACTGGCCACGCTTGGTAGGAAATGGTGCTGGGAGACAGTGGACCTGGTTCCCCACTGTGGAGCTGTTTGCAGCTGTACAAAGTGGAGGTTGTAGGACACTCCCACTGGTGTGAATGAGGGGGGTATGCTGTCTTGGGGCCATTTCACATACACTTCGTATACGTGTAAATGATCACATTGGACCAAGCAGACGAGGCTCAGATTCAGTGACTGGGTGTAGAGCTCATAGGTAAAGCCAGCCGGAGAAGGGAATCTTTCCTAAGAAATAGTTCCAAATTTCTAGAAAAAAAATTCCTGCCAAATCATTACAGAAGGTCAAAAATTCAAATTCTTTTTGGCAGGAAGAAATGTCAAATTTCATTTCAGAACTGAAATGAAAACTTTCAATTTGCTCCCTGGGCAGCTGGCTTTCTGGCTTGCCAGGCAGTTGCCTCCCCAAGCCATCTGATTCCTAGGCACGTGGCTCCCCCTGGTGCACAACTCACTGAGAAAGTGGCTGTTCAAGGAGTAGGGCAGCTGGCTGGCTTGCAAGAAACCAGCAGGAGGTTAGGGTGGTCAGGCAGCCTGCTTTCTTGCCTGGTTGCCATCTACATTTTTGACAGAATCGCATGTTCTTGTGGAACAAACTTCAGTTCTGTAAAAATCAAATTTTTTACCAGCTCTAGTCAGAAGCCTGATTCTCCACAGAATCAGTGGTATGCCCATTTTACCAGTGTGAGAATCTGGTCCATGTTTCCAGTGCAGTCTATGGATAAGACCACATGAGGAATTCCTAAATTATAATTCAGCTCTAATTCTGACTCTGTCTGTGAAGTTGGGCAAATCATTTTCAAAAGTGGCCATTGATTTTGAGTGGCTCAGTATTTGGACACCCAGCTTGAGACATTTGAGTCCTCCAAATAATGAGTTGCCCCAAATCACTGGCCACTTTTGAAAATTCAGTCATAACCATCTGTGTCTCGGTTTCCCCACTGATAGGTGGCAAATCTGTCATAGAGGAGTTGTGAGGACAAAGGAATGTTCCTGGAGTCCTGCTGAAGTGCTAATGGTATTTCATTTTTATTACATTCACATCCCTACTCCATTTCCTCCCCCCTGGGGAAACATCTGATAACTTACCTGACCTTTAAAGGTTTGTCTTAAGTTTATTTTGAGGGAAAGGAAGGATTCCCTCATCCCCCCACCCCCATTTTTATTGTCCACTCACCAGTTTGCCCATCCCTAGTGGGCAAACTGTCAGAGCTACTGTCCGCAGCTGACTTGAACAGGAACCTTCCAAATTATGACAGGAAGTTCATTCCCAAGCTGGGTAATGGATACCATCACCTTAGTAGCACTGAATACTGGGTAAAAAGATGAAGGCAGAAGCACAGATGGAACTGGCATGCTTGCTCCTTCCTTTCACTTCAGCAGCAACTCTCATATCTCCAGTGATGGAGGGGAGACAGGAACTACTAAGCCACAGGGGTTGTATTTTTAAATGTGTTATGGCTATTGCTGTGCATTTGATCACTATTTGGTTGCCATTCTTATATGCAGTGCACATTATAGTTGAGCTAACACCACACTGTCCATTAAAAGACCTTATAACTTTGCCAAGCTAATTTTGGGGGTTGACATTTTCCATGCTGGGGGTACATGACTAAGGCTGATTGTTTTGGAAAGTTTTGGCTAAAATGGTTCAGCCATTTCTGAGAATGAGATTAGGGGAAAAATATATTTTTTGCCATGTTAAAAAAAAATTCTGAGGACCAGTTAGTTGAGAAGTTCTAGTGCCTCCAGGCTTTGGATCAGGGAAAGCGTGTCACCCTGGTGTCAGTGATACGCCTTTTGCCTTTCCTATTAAAAATTCACCCCAGTTTGGCCAAGTTATGATCTCTGAATCTCAGTTTGCACATGCTCAGTGGAAAGTTGAAATGATTTAACAGCTAAATCCAAAGATCCTGTTTGGGTTTAACATGCTACATTCCAGGGTTGCAGGGGCTGAGCTGGACTTTCCCTGCAAATGCTTCTCTTGGCAGCTGACGGCCACTGTGGCACTGGAATTGAGAACAGGAAGACTGTCTCTTCTGTGCTCAGTCTCAGTGTCCATCTGTGGTGCTCTGGCAGTAAAAAAGAGAAGGGGTAAACAATTTACTTCAGTTGCAGTGGGATAAGACATAAACTGGGATCCAAGGACAAGGGAAACTGGGATATAGAACAAAGGGGGAGGATGATGGGGGCAAGTGGAGAGACTGAGACTGGGGCAATACCAGGCTAGAGGGGCCTGACTTGTGGTGGGACTGGTGCAAAAGGGTCTGTAACCACTCCCCTGAGAACGTGGCATGGAATCCAGAATTCCAGCCTCTCAGCATTCCTCTGCTGTGAGCAAACAGCTGTAAAACCCACAAGCAGGTGTCCCATGTAAAGATAGCATGTGATTGTACAGTTAGACTACTATAATGCATGTGCACAAAAGGGGCAAAGTAGAATTGCCCAAGAAATCTTAATTGTGGTATTTCCTAAGTTATAAGAGTTGCCACTTTAACACTCATGTAATATTTTTATATAATTATTTGTTATTTTACAGTAATACCTAGAGGCCCAGACACTCTACAGATGCACCCTCAGAGACAGTCCTTTCCCCAAAGAGCTTACAGTTTAAACAGCCCCATTTTACAGATGGACAGCTTAGACAAACAATTTGCCCAAGGTCTTTCGGGAAGTCTTTGGAAGAGCAGGGTACTGAACCTAGATTGCCTGAATCGGTCAGTCCTTTCCTCAGTTCAGTTTGCCTGAATCTCAGATCAATACTTTTTTCAGTGCAGTTCAAACCAGGAGTTGGTAGTCTGACTGCTTCACATTACAAAAAGCAGCAGTTGGCCTCCATCTTGGCAGGGAGACTAACTCCCCTCTCATCCCTACAGGTGGTCCCTTTGGGGCAGGATTGTAGCACACCAGTAGTGCAACATGCAGGAAGCTTGTGCCTGTTTTGCAAACGAAGAATGTGTGCCTTCTGTCTCTCAGATGTCGTTGTTTTTTAAATAAGGAAAGAAATTTCCTTCTGGAGAAGGAAAGAAAAACATATATAGAGAGAGATCAGGTTGTGGAGGGAGTGAAGAGAGAGAGCAATAGGAAGGAATGATACACACTGTGTGTGGGGGGGGAAGGAATGATACACTGTGTGTGTGTAGGAACGATACACTGTGTGTGGGTGGGGGGGAAGGGACGATACACTGTGTGTGTGTGTGTGTGTGTGTGTGTGTGTGTGTGTGTGTGTGTGTAAAAGTAACGGTGAATTATTTATGAGGGCATATTCCACTGAAATGCATTCCTCTCCGAGTGGGAAGAGGAGATAGCGCTTGGCTATTTTTAGTGTGAACACTCATGTTTTCTTGTGTTGTTACCACCCAGATTTGAGTGCTAGATACACTCTCTGCAAATAAACCAAAGATCAGGAACTGCAATTTGCACTGAGTGCTTTGTTTCCAGTTATGGGTCAAGGCGAGCAAAGAAAACAAAACCCTCACATTCACACCAAAGATCCTTGAGCAGAATCGATCCTGTTGGTCCCCCTGTTCAGCGGAGAAACAGCTATGGAGAGGGGCAGCAAGAGTGACTCTGAAACATTAGTAACAGTGTGGTGGAGAGGGGAGGGAAAAACTGTTAGGTGAAGTGGGAATATTATTTAAGCCCAAAACCTCTTGCAGATCCCACTTCTTCTCTTGTATCTTAGGGGGAGGTGGGGATCCACGGACACTGCTGAAGGACAGGAAGCGGCAAGATTCCTGGAAGCTAGGAAATGCCACAAGACGGCTGGCCATGCCACCTTAATTCAGCCTCCTTATGTATATGCATTGATACAAATCTTTAACTGCATGGTCACATACTCTTTTTTCCACTGGACTCCTGCCTCGTTCAGTGCACAAGGTGGTGCTGCTTTGGGGTGAATTAGGGTTGTGAAGTGAAGGAGACTTGTCTGTAGTACGTCTGCCTCATTTGTTGTAGAAGCTAGAAAGTGCGGGGGCTTAGAATAGCCATTTGTTTAAGGGCCTGTAGACAGTTTTCATTCTACTTGACCCTACTCCTCTCTAAACCCATTTGAATTAAAGTATCCAGTCAGATTTTGTGAGAGCTTTACTGAAATCCCAAATCTTATATATGCCCTTCCTTCCCCTGCTCCCCTCCACCAAGTTTATAAACGCATGCTGCCGCTTGCTTACGGTTCCATTATCTATGAGCTAGTTGGTGACTTTCCAAATATTTCTTCCATTATTTTATTAGGGAGAAACATTAGACCGAAGGGATAGTGAGCGTCAAGTTCACGCTTCTTCCTTTTCTGGAAGGTCAGTGTCATGTTTGCTTTTCTTAAACCTCTCGCTATCTCCTCAGTTCTGCACATTTTTTCAGGATTAACTATCAATGACACTGAGGTTAACTTTTCTTTTGGTGTCCACATATGCATGTCATGCAGATCAACTGATCTGTACACCTTCATGTGTTCCATATCTGCCCTCTAAGTTATTCTTCAGGGTCTTTTTCATGGTCAGATTTCTTCTTTTTTTTTTGTTCAGCACTTTCAGATATTTTTTTTATCTCATATTTTTGAGCCATCCCTAATTTCATGCCCATCCACATTTAATAATAAACCTACATTTTCTCGGACTACTTTTTGCCCTGTTATATCTGTCAAGGCCATTCTTATGCCTCTTAACCTCTTAAAGGGAGAGGGGAGTGTTCCCACAGCATGGATGGGCTCTGTTTCAAGATGTATTAACCCTTACAATACTATCTTCCAGGGCTGTGGAATGATGTACAATGCTCAAGCGGTGGATGATATTGAAAAATAGCCCTCCTGGAGGATTCATTGTGTGATTTGGATCACAAAAAACTGAGCAAAAATAGTGCTTGAAAGAATCACCACTACGCTGGTGTCCTCCCCTCCCCTGCTCACTTTCTCATTTGGAAATCCTCTCTGGTTCCTCACTGTTTCAGGGCCTGATCAAAACATCCATTCTTGTTGCTTTTCACCCCCAAGCAAGAAAGATTCGATTCTGCTTCCCTTCCCTTCCTCCCTGAATTAAGGTGTGCATCGACAGCTGGCTTCTATCTGCTCAAATCAATTTCCCTGTTTGTTCATTTTCTATGCAATTCTTTACACACCCTCCCTTCAGCCAAATGGATTTAACAAAAAAAAAAAAAAAATCTACCTTGTATTCTTAAATCGCCTTGATATGGCTCGCTAGCCTTTGGGCTTTCTGGACTGAGTTTTTAAATGCACTCCTGTCTTTTCCAGACCCCAGTTCCAATTACTACTACTAAAGGACAACTTTATATGCCCCTGATAACTGGGTTTGCTGAAAATTTAGCATCTAATTAGAGATGGGTCAGAACCAAGAGTGTGGGGTCTCATTCTCCAGCAGCAGGCTCTGAGTAACTCTCTTCCACCATAGGAATTGAGTAACTCCCACTGACATCAGTGAATCAAGCCACTGTATCTGAAAAACCATCTGAACTTTGCAATTGGCTTCATCTCTCTAACAGAGTGAGCCAAAACCCATATTACAGACATTCCCTGAACAGTTGGGAAGGTCAGATCCAGATCTGTACTTTGCCACATGGGCCTGTCTCGAGTTCTGATTAGTGATGAGCAAAGCTCAATAGGCTTGGAGGTTAATTTGAATTTGGCAAAGCCCCCGGAAGCTCTGATGCTTCTGTCAAGTGGAACCATGTGTGATGTTGGCAGCGAGCCACACACCAAGGAAAACCTCCATCCCCAACTTCACCCCACTTTCAAACCCATGCCCCTGCCTCTTTTCTTTGATTACCCGCCAGTCCAAAATTCCATTGCCCTTTATTTCCTCCATGTTTTGTAAAAAGCAGCTAACCTCCACTCAGTCTGAAAATGTCTTTGGGATATTTCTCTGCCAGTTGTTTTTTGCTAGTACACTTCTCAGTAATCAAAATCCCCCATAATTCAATTTCCTTTCCATGTTGGTATTTTCCACTAGCTCCTGCCTTATATCTTGATCTGTTCTCTTTATTAGGTGGTATCTATCCTATCTCCCTATCATACACTCTTCACTTTTTGCCCCATGTGGGCCACCTTTACAGAAATCTCATGTTTTGTTCTTGTTTTCAGCAGTGGGTTTTTGTTACATTTATGGAACAATGGAGGCTGCATCCTTTGCTAACATAACAGCAATAAATCCCCAGGGAGGTTAAACAAAGGTTATGCAGCTTAATGGCTAAAGTATCTGTCTCAAGATGTAGCTAAATTGTACAGTATGACATCTGTCTGTAAAAAAGGCATTATGGAGTTCTGTTTTGTGCCAGAGTTAATAAAGTCACTCTGTTTACACTAAAAAAAAATTGTTTTAACTGCCATCCCTGCTAACACAGCTTCGATCTGAGAATCAAGCTGGGTGCTTTCTGATTTATTGGTAACAAAGATTCTGCAGTTGGTTCTTAATTCACAATTCTGCTGATGAGATGTAAGGCCGAAAAGAATCCCAGCTCACCTCACCCACAGCTACTTTGGCTCTGGGAATGAATGAGTTTAACAGACTATTTGTCACTAATGTGTTGACTTGAATGGGGGCAGTTCATAACTCTCCCAGAGCTACAACTTCAAGCTTAAGTAGCCATCACTACACATCAGTTACATTGGGTTCATACTTTGAAGGTTACCTTTACAGTCATACTAGCCAGAGACTTGATTAAAAAAAAATTGCAGCTTCGATTCCAGAACACACAACAACCACCAGAAAAAAACATTGGGTTGCTACATTTTCACCCAGTTTGACTCTTGTTTGAAGGTTCCATTCCTGCTTCCATTAGCTATTGAGATCATTTGGAATTCAGATCTGTCTCTGTTTCGTTCTCAACCCCTCCAGCTCCCTGAAATTAGGGTCTTTGAATCTGGGCTTACATAAAATACTAAGAAGTGACCTATCCATATTAACGGTCAGGTTAAGCTTTATATTTGTATAGCAATAATCATCTAAGGATCTCAAAGCACTTTACAAACAATTCACTAATCCTCACAACCCCAAGTGAAGCTACCCCAGTATCATTAACACCATTTGACGGAGGGAGAAACTGAAGCAAAGATAGAGAAGAAATTATTTGGCCTGGATCACACAACAAATCCGCGTCAGAGCTTGAAAGAGAACCCTGATGTCTTGACAACTACTTATGCTCTTCCAACCATTAGATCCTGTTTATTGGATCACTTAAATGGAGAACTCTCTTTTATTGAGGCTGTTTTTTATTTGGTTTTCTTCTTAATATAAATTAGATCTAATTAATCTTTTGTATCAGAAGTTAGTAGATTTACACCAGGAATTAATTTGGCCTAAAATATTTTTGAACCAGCTTCTTGATATAGCAATTATACAATTTCATTTTCTCCTGTCCTGCATGGTCCTCCTCCCCCCCTCCTGTTGATCGTATCCTCCTGTATTGGTATTCTAGTCATGTGTTTTAGCCCAGCAGGGCTGTGTAATGCCAACTAAATCATTGTTTTCATGCATGAGAATTTCTAGCCCTTCCTGCTTAGTTATTTCCCAGACTTCTTGTGTTGTGACACCTAGAAAATACTTTTTGCTCAATTTTTCTGTCACACTTTAACATCACTTCTCTTGTTAATTGCATTATCCCTTTGCTCTTTCCTTCAACAGGGAGAGACCTAATCAGATAAATATCAACCCCCCTTCTTTCTGTTTAGATTGCCCCCCTGCCGAAGGCTGTCCCATGCAGGCAGTAAAAGGGCTTATATGCATCTGACTTGTCCACCTGAAAATGCGATTCCCCAACAAGTCAAACAGTGCTTCTGATTTCCCACACTGGTTATCAAGAAGCTACAACAAAAAATACGTAGCTGCCTTTCTTGCATTTCAGTCTCTGGCACCAATCGGCAAGTAGGTCCAGTAAAGAGATAACTTATTTAAAACTCTATTCCCTTTATCAAAAAGGTTTTCCTGATCCCCAAAGGGTCCGCCACATTGCCAGATCAATATAAGTTTGGATCTTACCCAAAATACCATGCTGCCAGCCAATCCTTTAGTAACTAAAACTAAAGGTTTATTATAAAAGAAAAACAAAGAAGAGATATTAAATAGTTAAAGCAATCAGATACATACAAATGACTCAAGTCCAGATATATCAGATTCTTAGTGGAATTGTGAAGTTTCCAGACTTGTACAGTTCCTCTGGCTTACATGAACTTCCTTCTTCACCAGCTTGCTCTACCAGCAGCTTCTGTGGATAAATCACCAGTGTTGTGTTCTTCCACATCAGCTCTCAGTCCAGCTCTGTTCTATGGCTTTCCAGCATCTGCCCTCTTGCTGGCCATTCTGTTGAATCTAACATGGATACTAGTGAATAAGTTGTCCCTGGCTGCTTGTGTTCCCCTTCAGTCCCTCTTTCCAATGCCATGGGTTCCTCAATCCAGACAATAGCAGAGAGCCTGACCATCCTGTGGAACATTCCATCAGCTCTTCACAGCAGGTCTTCTACCAACAAGACTTGTGGTTCCTTCTTCTCTTCCTTACCCTCCACTCCGAGGTCCCATAACATCTACCCTCATGCTTCCCTTCTGGTTCATTCTCCCTACCCTCTGATCTGCCTTCTCCCTGTAAGTTTTAAATTACTAACTGATCAGTGTCTAGACTCAGTTTTCAGCCTTCCCCATGTTCTGCTCACTAGGATCCTGCTTAAGCTTCCAGTGAAAGCAATGGAAAAACTCAGTAGGAGCAAGACCAGACCAAGTGACACACTGCTACCTACACACTGAGTGCATCCTGTGAGCACAGCTCTTCCCCTGGCCACGCAGTAAGTATGCTCCTCTTCCAAATGACCCACTATGATAATCATCTGCCTGGCCCTATCATCACTCCACCCCCATTCACCACTCCATAGTAGTCCTCAGCCCCTGCCCTGTAGTCACCCACTCACTGTTTCCGTTACTCATCCCATCTGCCATCCATCCTACCCAAAGAGAAAGTACTTACACCTGCATGAAGGTGGCAATTGACATTTTTAATAGTAAAATAATTTAGTCCATACAACAAGTAATGTGTAGTAATGGTCAATATTTTTAGCTTCAGTGGCAGATTTATTATTACCCATTATTTTTATTAGCGAGTGTAGTCAAATCCCCATGTTACAGAAGTCCTATCGGTATCCATGGCACGAGTAATAAATAACCCACACAAAAAACTTTTAAGGTGAAGTTAAGGTTGCAGGCACATATCAGTGATTTGAGTGCATATTGCCTCTCAAGAATATTAGAGTTAAAATAAAATTAGAAACTTATGAAATGCAGTCTAGATTGCATTTATCAGATAAGGCACCTGAACTACTTTACGTCTGCCTCCTTAGTGATACCAGCCTACCACTTCCCTTCTTTGCATGTAGTGTTTCCTAAATGTGCACCACAGAACACCTACTTTAGCATTTTTGCCCTCCATAAGTACATATCTCCAATACTGTAGGTGCTCATTTGTCACCCCACTGACCCTTGTTCTTTTCAGGTAAGCGCTCCGATTTCTTGAGCTGGGTGCATGAGGTTTATCTAGAGCAACATGTTAGCACTGTGTCTCATGACATTTGGATAACAGGTTACACTATGGAATTGGAAAATTGTAGTCTGTAAGACGCTGAGCACCTTCTAGGGGAAGTTTTTGGTTTGGGAAATAATACATGGTCCTGTAATTAATGTCTGTATTGAAATGCATATGCACAAGGGGGTCAGAGTTAAGGCTGTACAGACAACCTTAACTCTGGCATATTTTGACTCAAGTGCTTCGTGTTATAGCCTTAATGCTCTTTTAATGTATTTTTAATGAAATGCATCATAGACAATGAAAAGAACAAAAACCCAATTTATTTACCTTTGCAAGTCTGTTTTAACCTGTCAGACTCAGTTCCCTGTTATTAAATAGACCTACCCCTCTCATGGGGAGTTGGAGGTTGCAAAACCTAACTGGTTAGGGTATATAGTGGGATTTATAAAAACTTTGGGAATTAGGTACCCAATGCATAGGATTTTGGTGCCTAGTTCCCTTAGGCTTCTTTGAAAATCCTAGCCTTAAAGGGATTTGTGATCTTTGCATGAAAGCAGCACACCCGGACATCACTGGCTACGCAGGCAGGACTTTTCATCATCTCATTTGGCGATAGCAAAGTTCTATACAACAGGGCAGTGCACATTAGGCATGAACTGAAAGATTAAGTATTTTGTAAAACGGGAAGCTTCCTTTAATAAGGCACCGAAAATTGCTGAGCTGATGGGGGAAATTCATATCTCCTTAATGCTGTCTGCATTAGACGTTTAGCCCAGTGGTATAGTCTTATTTTTGTGAGTGGAATTAGAAACAGGTTTTGTGATAAAGAGCACTGGGGGGTGGTGTCTTTTTGTTCAGAAGCATTGTGTAAAACATTAGAACAGGTTCCAGAAGAAAACTGACTCATACCATGGATGGGGCAGAGATGGTGTTTCATCTGTTCCTCTCAGCATCTCTTTTCACAACTAGTGAAGCACATGAAGACAGTTGGAGCTGGGAGGGAGGAAGAGAAGCGCTACAAGAAAGCATGTGAGCAGAGGACATTTGAATTTCATAAGATGGGCTAACCCCGCAGGGTTGAGAGAAGCAAAAACAACCTACTTTGAATAAACATGATATGGAAATTGCAGACACATAGAAGTGAGCATGAATTTCTCTCAGAGGATGCAGCAGGAGTGGGTGAGAGGAGCTGGAGCTAGGAGAGGAGAACAGTGATTGTAGCACTAGAGGATGAAACTCAGGACCTGCAGCTCCAGAAAACACATGCTTCCACAATTGGAGCTGGAAGATCGCTCCTGCAGCTGTCAGAAAGTAGTTACTGTTTTATTCACCAGGACCAGCCACCAAAGTGAAACTTGATCACACAAAGACAATGTAAGGATGCTTGCTACAGGGAGTGGTGCAGGAGACATAACTGATGCACCTGTAAAGAAGGTGCTGTAAGAAACTCAGTGTTATAACAAGCCATGATAAAGAGCGTGGGAACACCTGGGATGCACTATAGCTATATCTAATAGCAGAGCTGGGGACTCACCTATTGTCTTAAAGCTGGACTCATAGACAGAAGCCATTAAAGTGGGCTATAGTCCTAGAATGAAGGGACATGTCACTGTTCTGAGGGTGCCCTCCCTCTCGTAGATGGCTGTTTTAGACATGATTCCAGGGTAGAATAGATTTCACTCAAGCCTTACAGCATATTCTGTTGAAACTGCCAGTGAGGTATATTAGGTGGAATAGACTCCCAAGGAAAGTGGTGGCATTCCCATCACTTACGGCTCAATGGTGTATAAAGCACTAGAGAACTAAAAGAAATTTGGTAGGTCTTCTTGACCTGTTAATCCTAGACATTGGGGTGTTATTCTTCTAGACAAAGGCTTCCCCTCCTTTCCCATACTAATCAGAGTGAAAGTCTTTTGAACAACAGGTGTTTGTTCGGCATGGTCACGTGCACAGTACACTTTATAACAAACAGTTCTTTCAAGCATGTCTTCCCCACAATCCTCTCTGTTCTCAGAGCTACCATGTATGGTTTCACCCTAGAGGATGGTTCCTTGTGCATGCACCAATATTAATTTTAAGGTGTGTGTTTTTAGTAGTGTGGCTGCAAGCAAGAGAGAGAAGTGTGACCCTTGTGATCTATACCACAAGCCTCTTTCTGTAACTATAGTATAGTTCATTTGCAAGCTGCTCGATTAAGCTTTGGTTTTGGAAAGCCAAGAAGCCTCTAAATAATAAACACTAGGGAGAAAAAAGCCAGAAGAACCTGGTCAGTTTTCTAATATCCCATTTCTACCCATTGGGTCACGGTGATGCATGCTTATGCTAAAAGTCTCTCATCAAACATAGAACTTGGCTATTACAAGAACATCATTTGCCCCTTGGAAAAATCCTGTAAGGTGCTGATTTGCTTTGTGGTGTGTGAACTCTTGGCTGTCTCTCTTATCGCTGTGGATGGTGAAAATGCACTATGAATAGTTAGTAAACAGTGGGGAATTATTTGCTTTTAAACAGCAAATTTGCTACTGGCATATACATTTTTTTTTAATTTACTAGTTTGTTGATGGATATTGTTTGTGCTTAGATAGTATCATGACAGGTGCTTATAAAAGCTCATCAGTATCATGTACTACAGTCTGTTTATGATTACTGCCTTGCCTTTGATCAAAAGGTAAACTAATTGTTATTTTCATAACTGACTGACCAAAGTAATTTAAGGTCTTGAGAATTTAAGTTAAAGAAGCCCTACCAGTTTATAACTAATACATTGGATTGTGAATTTGTTCTATTTCTCAAGCTCAGTAGGAGCAGGCTTGGCTGGTACTTGGATGGGGGACCATGAACAAAACAGCAAGGTATGAGTAATTTCAGCATGTAGTACTCTTCCCTAAGCTGCTGTCTCAGTGTGGTATAAGTGAATGCAGTGTCTGGGGTGAGATGTGGACCTGTATCCCACATGAATTGGAGTGTTCGAATGGCATTAGGGTAATATTACTGGGAGTAGTTAAATTCTGCCTCCTTGACTTTCCTTTAGTTTTAGCTAGATACAGAATCCTTTCCTACCTCTTGAACCGCCGTGTTGATGATTCTGTCCCTAGCTCTGCTACTAACTTACTAGGGGATCTTGGGCAAGTCACTTAAGACCAATTTAAAAAAAAAGCCTCTAATTTTGCCTTCCCACCTACAGAGGTGGTGGCTCAACTTAAGTACCTAGACACTGAGCTACTGAAAAGCAGGGGCCATTGTTGAAACTACAGGGTATGTCTACACTGCAGTTAGATGCCCATGCCAGCTGATTCAAGCTAAGGGGCAGTGTAGACTTCTGGGTTTGCATTGCAGCCTGAGCCCTGGGACCCTCCCACGTCACAGGGTCCTAGAGGCCAGGTTCCAGCCTGAGGCTGGAATGCCTTAAGCCCGAGTCACCTGGCCCAGGCCAGCTGCCTGTGCCAAATTGCAGTGTAGACATACCCACTTTGGCTTTAACCTCTGTCTTGTACTATCAGAAGAATACTTAACTTCAGGACCTCAGAGGGATGTGGTGTGGCCCTGTTACTGTTTGAGATCCTCGGCTATGAAGTAGATATGTTTGCAAACTGTAATTGTTGCTATTCCTGCTCGCTGAGTTCTGCGAATGCTCTATTTTAATCACTTTAGTCATCTTCCTGGATTTGGGAGCAAACATGCAAACAGAGTAAGAGGAGAGGCTTACCATCACACAGGCTTTTAGTAAGAAGACTGCTGACACCTCTTATATAGCCAGCCAAAATAAGAATCTCCTGTGAAGCAAAGCACTATTTTTTCCCTTTTGGATGAAAACAGTGCAAAGGCCGTGTTGGATTGGATTAGATGTACAGAGGATTTGGAGGCTCTCCTAAGGGAATTCATGGGCAAAAGAACTGTAAAGCTATAGTTATAGCTTTAATTACTGTTTATTGATGTGGTTATGTTGAGTATTGATGTGTTTTATTGCTAAGCAGTGCATTCCTCCCATGTCCCTTCCCCTTGAGCTGGTTAACAGCAGACTTCAAAGCACTAGCCAGCAGAAATATGTCACACTGTTTTCACTGTGCCTCCCACCCCAAAGAAGGACTGAACTGAACATCGCCCACAGCTGAATTCTCTTAATAGTATATCATTTTAAAAAATTCTCTTCCCTCTTTTATGCAAGTAAACACATTGGTCACACTCAGAAGTGACTGACATGATATTGTATGTTATTCCCATCAGTAAATGGATATAATTTACAGGCCAAGTGAGTTGCACAGCTGTGAAAGCACCTACCAGGTAAAGATATTTAAGATAAAGAACTTCTGGCACTCATTTGATCTCACCTTCCACTTACAAAATAGAAGATGCAGCGGAGAAAACTAACTCTGATCTTGTAAATAACTCCAGATTACTGCCATGTAATACGCATTTATATTACCTCTGAATTTGGCCCAATTAGACAGTGGGCAAGATTCTTGAATCACTAGTTCAATCACACTCAGACAAAAGCAGCCTTATTCAGCGAAGGCAGCCAAAAGATTCTGTCCTGTGACAACCCTGTAGAATGCACTCTCCTGTACAAGAGGAGAACCTGCAAAACACTGCAGGAATTGCTGATGTTTTAGACATTGATACATTACCTTTAATATTTGCCTTAGATAGGCTCCGTCAACTACTACTGTTGTGGGAGAGGCTCCACATTCATCTGAAGGATCTGTGCGCACTAGGTTTGAATAGGTTTAGTAAGGATTTTCTAAGATCTGTAGCGTATTTTAGAGTCACATTTGTTGCTGTTTCTGCCATCAATTCACTGGATGTGGCTTTGGGCAAGTCACGGCCTCTTTCCATGCTTCAGTTTCCCCCTCTGTAAAAACAGGGATATTACTACTTCCTGCCCCCACCTCACAGGGGGAGGGGGACGATTAATTATTGTAGAGAGCTTTGAAAACACCCAGCTCCGAGTCTTTAAAGAGCCAGGTACTATATCCTCTCTCTCAAGTCCAGATGCTTTTCCAGATTCAATACAGACACATCTTTAGGGCTTCATTAAAATGCGAAGGCTAAAGTAAGGACTATTTGTACTAGCTAGTGCTTAATGTTTGTAATTCATTAATCTTCACCACCCTCATCACAGTAAGTCTTTATTACCTCCATCTTACCTTCCATCCAGGTTTTTCTATTAGCACCTATCACTGTAGTATGTGAGCCTTCCCAAGAGCAAACACAAACCAGCACTCTTGCCCCCCTCCTTCCCCCAGGCATTTGTATATCACATGAAACAATAGGAAACCCCCAGGCTGCAAATATGGAACTCACATTTTTGGGGACAGCCAAAATGCAAATTTTTTCTATCAATACATTATCCTGAAACCCAAGCCATGGGGTCAATGTTGTGTTTCCATAATCTGCAGTGCAGTGATATTGTGGGGCAACCATTTGCACGTTATCGGTTTGGAAATTTGTAGCCTTTTTGTAAGGGCAGCACAGTCTTGCTGTGTCATTGTAGGATTGCTGTCCAAAGAAGTTTAAAATTTAAAAATAAATGATAAAACTTTAATATATATGAATCAAGCTTCATTAAATGATAAAAATCCATCAGGAGCCAAGGGCAGGGACAGGGAGTTAGTTAATTTGTGAGACTAAGAATTTTGAACTGTTGGAAAGATAACAGCAGGAATCTGTAATCAGTTTTAGGTGGAAGGTCGTTCTAAGGACATGAGGCCAAATAGCTATATGACCTAGAGGAGAGGGTGGAAGGGACACATTCTACCTCTTCAGACAGCACGGTTCAAAGATGTTCATTATCTCGAGCTGTAATGATTAAGGCACAGAGCTGTTCAAATAGGCTAGTAAGCATCAGTCTCACAGCCAGAAATACCTCTGCCCAGGTTTTCCAGTCTATGAAGAAAGCTAGCCAGCAAACCTGGACTATCCCTTATAGGACTCATTCTCTGCTCTGCACGGCCGCCATAATGCAATGCTTGGGATTTTAATTCCATGGCCAGTCAGGATATTCAAAGCACGAGGCTCCTCCACTAGCCTTCCCTCTCTCTCAATCTAGCATGTGTATCCACTACAATACAGTAGAGCAGTTGTTCAACTTTTTCCTATTGCTTAGCCTAACCATCACAGATTGAGAGATTTTAAGACAAGAAGGGACCACGATGGTCTAGTGTAGCCTCCTGCATGACACAGGCCATGGTATTTCACCCAGTAATTCCTTTAATGGCAAGAATTATTTTTCCCTACTAGGATATGTGAATGGATGCTATCAAGCCTATAACTTGTGGCTAAGCCAGAGACTTTCTTGAGAAGACATCCAAGATTGATTAAGGAGTCCAGGTAAAGATCAATCTGCCACATTCCTTGGTAAGCTGGTCTAGGATTGATGTGTTATTATTAAAAGTGTCTTATTTCCCATTTGAATTTTTTTTTTTTTAATTTCAGCTTCCAGTGAACATCTTTTTATGCCTTTGTCTAATAAATTAAAGGGTCTCATGGCTATCTAACCTCCCAATTTCACACCTGCCCTGTGGCAACCAACACCATCAATGACATGAAAAGTAGAGCAGTCAAATGATTTGAAAAAATAGTCACAGTTGTGGTTTTAATTGCACTGTTAATGCAATACCAACTTAATTATGAACTTTGATTTTTTTTTTACATTTTCAAATATATTGATTTCAATTACCAGACTACAAAGTGTACAGTGCTCACTTTATATTTATTACTTTTTTTTTACAGTGCAAATATTTGTATTTTTTCAATTCACCTGGTACAAGAACTGTAGTACAATCACTTTGTGAAACTAACTTACAAATGTAGAATTTTTTTTTAAAAACATAACTGCATTCAAAAACAAAACAGTGTAGAACCTTAGAGTCTACAAGTCAAAGCATGAAGGAGCATATGAATGTTTAGCATAGCTGGCACAAATACCTTGCAACACCAGCTACCATAGTGCCACGTGAATGCCCGTTCTCACTTTCAAGTGACATTGTAAATGAGGAGGACAGCATTATCTCCCATAAATGTAAACAAACTTTTGTCTCAGCAATTGGCTGAACAAGAAGTAGGACTGAGTGGACTTGTAGGCACTGAAGTTTTACATTGTTTTGCTTTTGAATGCAGTTATGTTAAAAAAGTCTACATTTCTAAGTTGCAATCTCTTTATTGTGAAAGTGTACTACAGTTCTTGTATCAGGGGAATTGAAAAAATATATTTATTTTTATCTTTTTACAGTGCAAATATTTGTAAATATGAAGTGAGCACCATACACTTCGTATTCTGTGTGATAAATTAAATTTGAAAATGGAGAAAGACATCCACAATTATAAATTTAAATCTATATTTTATTATTGTTTAAGAGGAGAATTGAAACTTATTAATCACAACTATTTTTTAAATCTAGTTAATTTGTTTTGTGAAGATTGCATGCATTAACTGTGACTGACAGCTCTTAAAAAAAGTATAGGGCAGGAATAAGAAAAAATAGAAACATTCACCCAGCAAGCTAAGTCCCCTCATTTTGTTTCCATGCTTTGTATTTCTCCCTGGGTGCAGGGCTTTATTAATTAGATTAGACCTGGATGAAAAATTGTCCAAACAATTTTCCATTAGACTACCAAATCAAAATTTTAGATGGGAACTTAAAAAGTTTCCACTTCATCATGCAGACTTTCATAAACTGTATACTCAAAATGTTTTGATTTTTATAGTGTGTAGAACTCCAAACAAAGATGAAATAAGAGTGTTTTGATAAGATTGAAACAGTATTTTAAGAATATTTGTTTCACAGAAAATTCCAAGATTTTCCAATTTCATTGCCACCACAATTGGGCAAAAGAGTCAAAAATATCAGAATTTTGCAAAATTAAATATTCTGCAAATATTTAGTTTCAACCATATCAAAACAATGTTTTGCAGATATTTGCAAAAAAAAGAAACAATGTTTTGATATGGCTGAAACATTTTAGAGGCATGATCAAAACAGCTTGAGATCCATTATAGAGGGATGGCCAATACCTGATCATGCAACATACATGTGCTAGTGCAAAATGTTACATACATCAGTGCTAACAGTTCCCATAATTTTATCATGGGAAACATGGCTGGGGCCCCTGCTTCTGGCAGCCTCACAGACATGAAAGCTCCAGCCAACACATGATTTTTGGGAAGCAAAAGCACAGAAAGCGAGGACTCATACATGATGCTCTGCAGCCTAGTGAAAGATGTATTAAAAACAAACCCAGATGACATGAGCTCTAGCCCCAGCTCTTCCACTGACTGCTGGTAATATTCCTTGCATACCTCATAACCTTCATTATGGCTTGAGGATTCATACCTTGGGGAGTTGCTATCATTTGACCATATGACAGATAACTTAATATTGCATTAGCATAGGTTTTTGTATAGTTTGTCTTTATTTAATGTGGAGAGTTAAATCAAAGTTAAAGTGTCAATGTTATTTTAGAGTCAAAATGGCTTGTGCAAACAGAGTAGCAGCAGATCACTCAGTGAAGCTGGGGTATCGTATCAGCTACGTATCGTCTACAGCTATCAAACTTTAACCCACCACCGCACGTTAAATGTCAAATTCACCTCTTGGAGACGGCCAACACAGGCCTAAGTCCCATTTAAATCCTGTACCTAGTACCAGCAAATTGTTGTTCTTACCCATAGAAAAACAAAGGTGTGGTCAATGTTGAAATTCAATAAAGTGCAAAATACTTCACTTAGGCAGGAAAAAAAAAAATCAAATGCACACTACAAAATGGGAAATAACCATCTAGATCAGTGGCTCCCAAACTTCTCTGCCATGGCACACCTTGATACCTTTTAATTATTTTGAGGCGCACCACCATATAGTCTCCAAACGAACTCATGGATATTCATGAGCCAACTCTTCAAGTAGTTTTTCAAGAAATTCCGTGGCACAGCTGCTCAGGCCTGAGGGCACACCAGTGTGGCACACTGGTTGGGAAACACTGATCTAGATGGTAGTAATGCTTAAAAGGATCTGGAGGTTATAGGGGACCAGAAACAGGACATGAATTGTCAATGTGCTGCAGCTGCTAAAAAGGCAGGTGTGCTGTAACACACAGGAGGGAATTGTCCCACTTCACTTGGCCCTGGTGAGTGGTGGCTGGAGTACTGCATCCAATTCTGGGCACCACAATTTAGGAAGGATGTGGACAGCATTGAAGGGAAAGGAAAGCAACAAAAATGGTAAAGGGTTTAGAAAACCTATCCTCTGAGGAAAGGTTGGGGTGGCAGGGAGCAAACAAAAAACCTACTGAGCATTAGTCTTGAGAAAAGATGACTGAGGGGCAATCTGATAAGTGTTCCAGTATGTTAGGGCTGTTATAAAGAAGACTGATCAATTGTTCTCCATGTACACTGAAGGACAGGCAAGAAGTACTGGGCTTCATCTGCAGCAAGGGAGATTTAGGTTAGATGTTAAGAAAAGCTTTCTAACTTTAAGGATAGTTAAGCTTCGGAATAGCCTTCCAAGGGAGATCGTGGCATCCCTGTCATTGGAAGCTTTTAAAAACAAAGCTGGACAAACATCTGTCAGGGATGGTGTGGGTTTACTTGCTCCTGCCACAGTGCAGGGGGATAGACTTGATGACATAAGGTCCCTTTCAGCTGCTACATTTCTATTTACTTGTAAGCAACAACATTTAAAAAACAAAAGTGCGGGGGGGCGGGGGAGGAGGGATGTGGTTTTCAGTTAAGGCTCTCCCCCTTCCAGTTCTTGTGTCTAAGTGAAACCCTGGTCCAGTTGAAGCCCATGAGAGTTTTGCTATCGGCTTCTGAATCAGGCCCTGCAGGTGAGGTAAGTGGGGAACGCCTTGCTTGGGAAACCTACCAGGACTTATGCTGCCGAGTTCCTCAGTGCCTTAGAATTTAGGTACCTGTGTCCATGTGCACTAGCAGAAGTTTAGGAGACTATCCATGGAAGCGTGGGCACCTAGGCCATTTAGAGGCCTATGAGGTTAGGCAGCAGCTGATGATCTAAATTTTGGATTTAGGCCCTTAAATCCCTTAATGGATCTAGCACCCAAGGTTTTGTCCCATCTAGCTTAACATGTCCCCAGCAATGAGGTTTCTATTCTTTCCCTTTTGATGTTATGTTACTGTCTAGTGAAACTCTGTAAGGAAGTTATACCTTCTTGTTTTTATCCCATTACTCCTAGTTCTATCCCTGTGAAGTCCTCGCCACTTGGTGTTTACACACTTAAAATATTTGTAGATTGTTATGTTTCTTCACCCTTTTCCTACCACCAGCTGCATTAACTGTCTTTGTTGCCAAGTGGAACCTGACCAAGTTTCTAATCTGTGTCTTCATATTATTATTATTTAATTTCTGTTAAGTACTGACAGTGAGCCAGGGCCGTCAGTGCACCAGATGCTGTGCAAGATGCAAAGACATTCCCTGTCCTAAGACATCTACAGTTTAAGAGACAAAGATCAGAGATGACAGAGTGGGAAGCTCAGTGCGTGGTGCTGAGTCAGACCGTTGCGATGGGTGTAGCGATGGGCCTATGTTGGGATTATCACTTTTCAGGCCTTGCAGACGAAGTAGGTTTCCCAGGAGGCAGCTAAAATCAAGAGTGCCTAGCCCAAATGGGCAGAGCTGTTGTTCCAAGCATAAAGGTGGCATGGAAGGCAGCACCATGGTAATAGTGGGAGAAGGACAAAGGCAAGGAGGCATGCTGATGTCGGATAAGGTAAGAAACAAGAGCAGAGATGTTGGCAGGGTGAAGTTGTGTAGAACCTTCAAGATAAGGACAAGAATCCTAAATTTGATTTGGGAGGCAACTGATTCAAGGACTGGTGGGATAGGTGAGAAAAGTGATTTAGGCTGCTCCATTCCAGATGGACTAGAAGGGACTGAAATAGGAGAATGGAACATGTAAAAAGGAGACGGGTGCAGCGTTGCAAACATATGAACAAGCCCTCTAGCTGAAGAGCCAGCCAGAGAGGAATGGATTTTAAAGATGTTGTAAAGAAAGAAGTGTTAGGATTTGCTGACAGGCTGGAGGAGAGATGAATCAAAAACAATGGTAAGGACAGAGAGGATGGTGATAGCAACATTAACTGAAAATACTAGGCTGAACAGAATAGTATGTTCTTCATTAGGATAGCACATGAATGATATTCAGACTATTTACTCCCTTTTCTAGACAAGCTGTATAGAAATCTTGTTGTATAGAAATTCTGGGTTACAGCAGTATAAACGCCCACCCTTGTAACCATCACACCAGAAACACCCAGTGTGTACCCAGAAAGCACCTTGACTGACACTCGCACCTCCAGAATTCTGATGGGGAATTAACAGGGTCACCTTTCAAAAGCTTTGTTTTTGAGTAACTTTAATTTAGAACTGGATCAGAAGGTTAATGTATAATTATTTAGCTCGCTTAACCCACATATGAACTCTTATTTTATAGTACCCACAAGCAGTAGGTGTTTCACAGGGAAAACAACCCCGACCTAAAATTGCTTAATGCAGTCTTAACGATTGAGGATATAACAAAGGCGGCAGATACTCCACAGCACTATAGAGCCTAGTTCTGCTGAAACAAACCCTGTTCCACAGCAATGTTGGTTCATTTTATTCCCATGAAATTCTCTTCATTCTTCTCCCCAGTATTGTAACTAGGCTTACAAATTTATTGTAACTGTAAGCTTAACTATCAGAAGTACCTTCATAGAAGGTCAACGACCCCTCCTCCAAGATCAGTCTAAACAAAGAGGCCTACTAATATAACTCAAGGACTGTTAAATCAGGCCTAGCAAATGAGAAAAGTGTAGGGCCAGAAATTACACTCAAATTGGTGTGTTGGAAGCTAGGCTTAACTGGTGGACAAAACGCTGAGGGGAGGAGCTATGCCACCCATTTTTGGGTCCTAAAAGAGAGACTGTTGGAGGAAAATAAGGAGGTGGCAACCAAAACACTGGCTGGTTAAAAGACTAGAGAAGGCTGTCGCAACACTTTTCACTAGCTGACTCAAACTCAAAGGGGAAGGAGCATCTCAGCTGCCACCCCCACTGTCACCTGGGACACCAGACCTTCATCCTAATCCTGAGAGATGTCGTGACAAGACTGAACCCAGACGACATCAGCACCTCCATCAGCTCCAGCTAAATTCCAACCACCACCTGCGATGGGAGGCTCTCTTCCCCATCTTATTTGTTCTTTCCTGCCTCTCTCCTTTTTTCTTCTGTCTAATAGGAGCGTGGCTTAGCCAGTCAAGACTGCATATTTTTCAACACTGCTATATGCTGTGACCTAAAGAGCCTGATGCTGGCACAAGTTCACCAGGTCTCAGAATGTTTGAGACAATCACGTGTTGTGTCCAGGTTTTTCCCAGCGGTGGGGTTGAAAAGCGACAGTCAATACCAGAGAGACAGAGACAGACAGAGACAGACTGCCTTTTCTAGCTTTGCTATTCTTTCCTCTCCCCCTTCAGATGTTTGTCTTCCTAGAAGACAAAACAATGCAACCTCTCTTTTCCTAAGATGATAATTATCTTTAATGCTGTCTAAAAGACTGTCAAACAAGATTTTTCTCCCCCTTTTAAAGGGCTTTTTACAGCTAAGAGGAAAGGAAACAAGGGATGTTAAAATAAGTCTTACATCTCATTTGCTTTATCCCTCCCTCCCCCTTTTTCTGTATCTTCAAAATGTTAAAAAGAACATTTAATGATGTGTTTGCCATGGTAAAAAGCAAGCTGAAGTCTCCATACACCAAACTTTTTTTAAGCTTTTTAATGCTGGACAATTTTAGGGTCATGTTAATGCCTTGACTCTTTGGGATCATATTTCACCTAAATTAATACACCACCACTCCTAGAACTCATTCATGTAAAATTCACTAATGATTGTTTGGAGGATGGGATTGTTCCTATGCTTTCCACGCAACCTGGCTTTGCTTCCCAGGCTTCTGTTCCTATAACAAACTAGACAGCCCTGCTCACAACCTCTTTCCCTATCAAATGTGCCAGGGGCTGGAGAAAGCTTGTTGCTAGTTTTATCCCCCTGGCTCTATATCCCGAGCTTTATTGTGCTGTTCTCCAGGAAGCCCAGCTTGCCAGTCTATGTCTCTGCCTCCTCTCCACTCCCTGGCTACAAGCTGTTCTCCAGCTCTGGTTCTCCACGCCCCTGTTGCTTGGCTATGTGGAACAGTGCAAGGGAACAGGCACTGTAACCCAGTTAGCTTCCTCCTGTGAGGAAAGCAGATGCAGACACAGACAAGTCCCAGCAGGGCAGGGAGACACACAGCATCAAGCCCCTGGCTGCAGCAGAATGGCAAGTTCTGTGGCTGCGGCTCCATGAAGGCCGTGGTGCCATGACTATAACGTCCATGAAGGGTACAGTGTGGGACAGGTTCCAGTAGTGATTACACAGTTATTCAGTGCTGACTAGCAGATTCCAAGGCCAGCAGGGTCCATTCTGCTCACCTCATCGGACCTGCATAACAGGCCAGAGAACCACACCCAGTGATTCCCACATCAAGCTCAAAGCCTGGGGAGGAGCTAGACTGGGTATCTTAAAACTCTCCCCATGATGGGGAATCTACCACATCCTTCAGTAAGTAGTTGCAATGGTTAATCGCTCGGTTACATTCTGGGGTGTAATCTGGACCAGAGAGGGGTTGTGTCACCACCTGTCCCATAACCTTAGGTGCCTCACAATGCTTTGATGAGGTAGGTCCCAACCTGGGCTGCTTGCAACTAGCCTCCCAGCATTTGCCCAGTCTTCTTAGGTGAAAGATTGCTTCGGATTTTCTAGATTATAAAGGAAAGGAGCAGCAGACCTTTGAAAAAGATTCTTCTGAAGGTTACCCCCTCCAAATAACACATTTATCCAAGCAGTAAAGAAGGCAACATGGAGTCTGATAGTGAAGGAGGCTCCAGGCTCTCTTCCCCCACTTGTGTTTACTAAAATGCAAGTTGTTCTGTTTCCTGCCATCTCCTCCTGCTGCTGCTGCTTTGAGGATCTTGTTTACTACTTATATGTAAATTAAGTTAAGCACTGTTTAGGATAGGCCTATTTAACATCTTTTGCTTAGGCAGGGCAGTCAGCTTTTGAACACATGCTAATATACAGGGGGATTGAACAACATTACATATGTTGCTACATACATTTCACCACGATATTATGGACTGGTAAGTTATTCATTTTCAAACAATACTTTAAAAGGCATTTTTGTACAATGATTACTACAATCATGCATAGGGTGTTAATAAAGGAGTTGTTAAGTCATTGTGCCTTATTGCCCATCTGAATTCATCTTGCTTCAGCTTCAAATCATTGGATCTCATTATACCTTTGTCTGCTAGATTAAAAAGCCATCTACGATCAGATGTCTCCTCCCTGCATAGGTACTTATAGGCTGATCAACTCATCTCTTAACCCTCTCTTTGATAAGCTAAATGGATAGTTTCTTAAGTCTCTCCCTGTAAGTCAGGTTTTCCAGACCTTGGAAAATTCTGAAAAGAATTCAGAATAAGCTAAAGAATGATTCAACATCCTTTCTGATGTAACTGGCCACAGTACTCCTGTTATGATCTCACAAATGCTTCATGGAGAGAGAATACCACTTTCCTACTCCAGGTAGTCCCTCCATTTCCCACAAGGACCACGTCTTTTAGCCACTGCATTGCACCAGGAGCTCAGGTTTGGTTGGTTATATCCATCATGAACCAGGAGTCCTCTGTGGAGTCACTACTTTCCAGGAAAACATTCCCCTGTCTGTAAAAGGGCCCTACATTCTTCATTGCTAAATGTCTGACCTTGCATTCAGCTGTATTAAAAACACATTCTTACCACTCAATCCCAATTGCTCCACATAACTGTCTTGTTCCAGTTGTTGTTTGCCATGCCCCCAGCTTGTGGTCATTAAACTTCACCAGCAATGATTTTAAATTTTCTTCCAGACATTCATCTTGATGATTTTAATGTTTGGGGGGGAGGGGGAAGGTTTGTAGTTCTTGAGGAGGTTCAGATCTAAATGAAGTGAGGCAGCATCCTGACAAACAGGTTAGGAGGGGGATGCTAGCCTAAAAGGATGGCACAGAGCCATCTGAAGGAAGACGTTGCAAGAAGTGGGTGAGGGCTAGTCAAGGAATGAGGGGTGGGAAATGTGAAAGGACATCAGAAATGTAAGCAGGGACTGAGATGTCAGGACTTGAAGGGCAAGAGATAGAATTTGCGGTGCAGCCCAATGCAGTGAAGTGACTTAAGGGCACTTCTATCATTGAGAGCCACGGGCAAATCCTCCATGAAATTGCTACATGTAGTCAGAATGAAATACCAGAGGAGCAATGCAAACGCAATCATCCCTTTGCCTTTTTATTTTGCTAGTGTTTAGAGCTTTTATACTGCATTGGCAAATTTAGAAGAGAAACTGGGGGAGGGAGGGACAAAATAGTCTTTTCTACATTATTCTTCTAGTGTCCCAGTGAAAAGTTCAGTGGAAGGCAGAGTTGGAGGGATCCATACTGACAACTGGTGAGTGAAAAGGCCCATTGGCTAGCAAGTGTTTAAATATTTGATGGCTAATAAATTAAATGCTATTTAATACTACAATGGATCTTCTCCCCATGACAGCACACAATTAACATTTAAATTGTTATAAAATATTTAAAATAAAATATCCAAAGGCAACAAAAATGTCTCCATCACCAAATTGTCACAGGACAATGTGTCAAGGGGATGAAAGGTCAGGCTGGTGTTAAAAACTCCTTATATAACATGAGAAAGTTACATTTTGAAAGACTTTGGGGAAGACTGGATTTCAGTCCCGTTTTCAGAGAAGAGGTGCTCAAGTCCAAACCCATTTTTGTATTTAGCATTAGCTGGCCTCCATGAGGTAAACAGCAAAGAGGGGCTAAGAACGGAATGAAGACTGAACTCCTCTGTAGGCATTCCCTCCTGGACAGGATTGAAGTTTACTGTCCACTAACACTTAACCTTTCTTGCAACCCCTTTGTCTGGTTCCACTTTCATGTACAACCACCTTGCCGTATGCTACCATGCATGAAATTGCATTATCAAGATAGCTTCACTTTAGTCAGCCATCCTCAGGGTGGTCAGTCTAGTCCTTTTCGCCAGCATTACAAAAAAGTGGGGCCCCCCCCCACCGCCCCACTCCACCAACTGCTCACTTTTCTGAATATCTTTTTCACTGCAGAGCTTTTGATGACTTCACTGGGAGCTTGCAGGGTCCGGACTCTAGGGAAAAAGAAAAAAATCATAGCCAGGCCATTCATTTCAGTACTTAAACATGGATACAGATGTCTAACTAGAGGCACTCAAGTTTAAAAATTCTGGCATTTATTTTTTGTTGTTAACTATATAACTCCAATGCCTAGGGAAGTCTGGGCAAAAGGAAGTCTTTGTTAAAGATACAACACATGATCCATTTAATTAAGGTTAGAACTCATTATACACATCTAATGACACCACTAAAGAATCTTCCAGCAAAACCAGGAAGATCTGACTTGACATTTTTGATATTTCCAAGATAAAGAATAAGTGGTGGTTATTGGGAGAAATCTTTCAACCCATCAGAACTTCACTATAGAATCAGAATTGTAGGACTGCATGGGATCTTGTTAGGTCATCTAATCCAGTCCTCAGCACTCAGGTAGGACTAAGCATTATCTAGATACATGTTTGTCCAGGCCCCGGGGGAGGGCAAGTCACCTTAAAAGAAAAAAAAAAATGGTCCCAAACCAAAGCATGAAGCTTTAGGGAATTTCATGTTTTCAGTTCCACTCTTTATGAGCTTGTGCTATATTGACTCTAAAGAAAACACACATTTTAAAGTTCCCTATTTAAGGGCAATTTTAGACTTAAAATTTTAGAAAGCATAAAATCAACATGACTGTTCATAAGAATGGACAGGCTGGGTCGGCACAATAATCAATTTAGCCCAGTATTCTGTCTGACAGTGGCCATTACCAAGTGCTCCACAGGGAATGAACAGAACAGGGTAGTTATTGAGAGAGCCATCCCCACTCCCAACTTGTCAATTAGGGATTTTGGACACCCAGATGATGGAGTTGCGTTCCTGACCATCGTGACTGATAGCCATTGATGGTCCTATCCTCCATGAAACATCTCATTCTTTTGAGTCCAGTTATATTTTTGGCCTTCACAACATCTTGGCAATGAGTTCCACGGATTACTTCATTCAGTGCACAATCACTTTCTTATGTTTGTTTTAAACCTGTTATTTACCTCTTATAACAAGAGCCAGGGATCACCCAATGAAATTAACAAACACTTCCTTATTCACTTTCTCCACATTCATGATTCTATAGACTTCTATCATATCCACCCTTAATCACCACTTTTCTAAGCTAAGCAGTTCCAATCATTTTAATCTCTCCTCATATGGAAGCTGTTCATGCCCTTAATCATTTTTTGTTGCCCTTCTATGTACCTTTTCCACTTTTTTGAGATGGGGTGACCAGAACTTCACCTTGAATACTGTGTGAGCATCCAATGATTTTATATAGGGGTATGATGATATTTTCTGTCCTACTATCTATCCCATTCCTAACACTGAGCTTTTTAAGTGCCACATACGTAGAGCAGATGTTTTCAGAGAACTATCCACAATGAGTCCAAGATCTTGTCTTAGAGATAACAGCTAATTTAAACACCATCATTTTATATGTAGTTGGGATCATGTTTTCCAATATGCATTACTTTGCATTATCAATCTTGAATTTCATCTGCCATTTTGTTGTCCGCCCACCCACCCACTGTTGTGAGATCCCTTTGTAATGCTTCACAGTCTGCTTTGGGCTCAGGACTCAGTGAAGTAGGACTCTGTTTGTGAATATGGATTGTTTCTATCTAGGGGAGCTAGTCTTTGGAAGCTTTAGCTCATGCAGAAGAGGCACAGAGTTGGTTCAAAAGCCTGTGGACAAGGAGAAAGCCAGAAAGCATCTGCACTGGGCACCCTTTGCTGCCACACTTCCACCCAGCTCCTTGCTTCTCCTGCACCAGTTTGATGAGGGCCATGCAGCCCATTGATCCTCCAACTACTAGCTACCCCTAGAAATAGAAAGTACCACAGCATGGAAGGGGAAAACACAGAAGATTCAGTAGACAGGATTTGCAGTAAACAGCTTGCATTTCACCTGTGGGCTTGGGGTGAGGTAGAAGCTGAAGCTATGGCCCTGGCAGAGGCAGGCACAGGTAGAAGAGAAAGGGAGAGCGTTCATCAGAGCTACAGGAAACTTGAAGTAATAACTATTCTGGACAAAAGGAGAGAGGGGTTACAGAGTGAGAACAGTAGCCATTAAGTATTCTAAAAGACATTGTAGATGAGTACTCACCACTGGTGCATGGTTTCATGAGCCTAGCAGCTGTCCTCATTTAGCACCCCTTGCTAACAGCTGTTTGGCCCTACAGTGGTCAGCCTCATCTTGTGATTCAGTTCTCCAGCCAGCTTACACTTCATCCCACCCTTTCCACAGTATGTTTAAAGGCCAACAAAAAGAAGTGCCATATCCATCCAGTTTGCCACCTTCAATTCTGGGCTCAATGGTCCAGCAGACCTCTCCCATAGCCTCTCAAGAGGCACCCTGCTTTCAAAGGCAGGGCTTATAGAATCCCAAACAAGTGGAAAGTAAGTTTTTGTTCTCTTCCAGGTCACCCTTTCATGGCTCCTAAATTCCCTCTGCTGTTCCTCCATGGAACAATAGCCATAATTCTCCCTGGAAATCAGGGTCCTCACTCTATAGCTTGCTCCAGGTCTCTCCTGGCCTCCTACCAGACTTTTCTATTTAGGAGAGAATCTCAGGGCCAGCTCTTCCCCTGTGCTACTCCCTTGAACTTTCCAAGCCTACCACACTCTAGCCCCTAACCAATCACTACAGAATTTCTCCCTTTTTCAGCTCAGCCTGCCCTTCTTTATACTAACCAGTCAGCTCCTCTCCCAGCTGAGATGGGTTCTTAATTGTGCTTCACTCACCCTCCAGATGTAACCAGGTGGGTTAATTGGCCTCTCTCACTCCGGTGCACTCTTTCAGAGTCAGGATGGGATATACACACCAATACAGTTCATAGCAATCTTGTAGGGTGGAGCCCTGAGACTCTCATTGGCATAGTGTAGCCCTGAGGATCTGCTGCAAGGGATGGTTGAGAAGAATTCAGGCTCTTACCAAGGCTTCCAGCATTCATGGGCCAGAAGAATAAATGTGCTAAGTATCTGCCACTCCAGGCACCCACTGAATAGAAAGATCAATGTTAAGTCAGTGCTGACAAGTCACAATTACAGGTTCCAGTAGACATCTTGAGTTCAAATACCCCAGAGTTAGGGGTGTTTGAACCTAGGCTTTTGATTCTGGCCTGTGACAAAGACAGGACCACATGCAAAATCTCTTTCCTCACTTCCACTCAGTGAGTCCAGTGCTGTGTCATGGCCTGTGGAGATTTTTGCATGGACTTTCCTCAGATCATCATCGTTCCAGATGCAATGCAGGCAGGATCAGGCCCAGCGAGTGGCACTTTGGACTGCCCTCGCTTCTGTTATTTGCAGGAGGAACATTTTTTATAGAAACTGAACATTTTGTTTCTGCAGAGTCCAGCCACTCGTGTTGTTTATCCCCACCCCTGTGAAGTCTCCAATCCACCACTCACTTCAGTGGGATTGGCAGATTTTGCTCAGGAGAGGACCAGCATCAGGAAAGTAGGGGGCTGATGAAGGGCAGAGAGAGCTGAGCAGAGAGCCCAGGACAGGAATAACGGTGGGGGACTGCAGGACAAGGGGGAGGCGCACTGGCAGAGCTGTGGTGTGGGGACTGGGGCAGGACTGGAATAGCAGAGTGCAGCAGGTCAGGATTGAAGTGTATTGGCAGAATTTTGGAGGGGGAAGGGAAGTTTGCATGGCCTTTCTCCAGCTCATGCCATCAGCCATCAGCAGAATAAGATTCAAATAATGCCCCATTTTTTCCTCAAGATGAGGGGAGTTCCTTCCCAACCCCTTTTGAGGGGCAGATGAATATGGCAGGCCCTGTGCTGCCACATCACCAGCTGTTTCTTTTACGATTCAGGTTCCCTCCTCTCCCATTTCTTTGCTCACCTGATGCTAAATTGCCTGAGCATGGCCTGTTCTCCTGAAGCGACAGATTCCATCTCTGCCGCTCACCTGTCTGTTGGGTCCAGCATGGCGGCGAGTTCCCATAGCGGCACAGTACATCAGTGTCACACCTAATTACCATTCTCGAAGGAACGAGCCCATTAACGAGCTGAGCTAAACCAGATCTGCATACTAATTAGGGAGCTGCCTCGGAAGATATTAATGAGGGGTGACACTTTCAGGGCAAGTTCTACTTTCTTTCTTCCTGTCCCATTGGAGACATGCTGTGCGATGTGAGTATAATACAAACAGAGACTAGATGAGGTAGGACGAGGATGGCCCAGTGTTGCATTGAAAGACTCAGCCAGAAAAATTACAGCACTAGCCGTCCCTTTTAGGAGCTGCTGATATCTCATGGAAAACTTTGAAAAGCACTAAATTACTTTCTCACTTCATCTTTTCTTTAAAATAATGCAGAAGGCTTGTGGGGAATCTTGTCTTTTTGTTTCTGCAGAGGGAGTCCACCTAATCCAGTCATTTATTCTCCCCTCGCACACCCATGAAGTCACCACTCTGTGATGGTGATGGCAAATGATTTTCATCAATGGAATGCAGCAATCCCCATGTCAATTTAGCAGTGTCAGCTAGTGGTTAGAGCACATGTCCAGGAACCTGGACCTCCTAGTCCCAAACTCTGACACTGACTCCCTTCTGTGACCTTGGGCAAGTCACTGCACTTCTCAATTTTCCATTTCCCCCTTTGCAAAATGGGGAGAATACAAGTCTACCTCACATAACCCTGAGGGAGGAGGCGGGATCTGAGCATTGCAACACTGAGCATCATGCAGTAGTGAAAAGATCAGGGGGACCATACCCTGCATCTTCTACCTCCCAGGTAATATCCTAACCCCTGGACTATAGAGTTTCTCTCCTGCTCGCTCTCTTTGTGGCCCAGTGACTATTAATTATTGAATCCACAGTGGAACAGTTTCAACAGGAGACATTGAGGGAGTCCTGCATTAGAGTATCCTACAGCTTTGTGGTTCGAGCACTCTTCCTGAGAGGTAGGAGACTCCTTGTTGCAAGCCTTTTTCCCTAGCTGGCAAAATCTGGATCTGCCCCCATTCCAGGTAAGTGCTCTAACCACTGGGCTAAAAGTTATGAGGCGGGTGTGACACTCGGTGTCTGAGAGCAACACCCCAGATACTCCATGTTCACCAGTGTCATGTAATTATGATATGTTCTGTACAAGGTATGCTTTGTGTGGTATTATTTTAAAAGTCTTGCTCTGCTAAACATTAATATGTTATCGGATTGTACGTGCTACCATCGTAGGTGAAGCTATGAAACATTGTTGAACATGCCACTAGAACGTGTTGGAAGGTGGGAAATTCCCACAACTAGCCTTTCAGGCCTAACAGTGCAGTGGCCAGACAGCATTAATGGCTATCATTCACCCATTCAAGAATAGCTTCCGCTAACAGGATTGTCTAAGGTGGAGCTTCACCAAGAAAGTACTTGCATGCCATCACAGAGGGCACAACCTCCTCCTCTGAATTGTGAATGGGACCCAATCTTGGAGGTGTGCTCAGAGGCCGCCTACCTGATTGGGCTCTGCACGTGACGTGGACATCCAAATACCTGTCTTCCCCTGATTTTTACCCTGAAAACTTAGTCAGTGAGCCGGTTCAGGCGCCTGCAGGGTTCAGCAGGAATTTTGTTGATCACGCTGAAGCCAAAATTGGAACTCAGGTGCCTAAACTCCAGACTTAGGCGCAAAATCTGGGGTTTAGACGCCGATATACCTTTGTAGAGCCTTTGTGTTCTTCGACATCAAAGCCATGAACAGAGGGACAAATTCGATCTTCGCTTCCATCGGCACAAATCTGCCAAGTCAGCAGAGTCAGGGTTGTGCAGCTGACCCCCGAATCTGGATGTAGAGTTTAAAGCACTTTACAGATTGCTAAGTATTGTAAAAGCTAGAGGATGTTTTCCAGTGGGAAATAAAGCAGCAGGAGCAATGGAACTCTAAAGAAATGAAGATCCTATTTACAAATTTATGTCACATCTCTCTTCCCTAAGGATCCTGAACAGCTTTATACATTATATATGTGTTTCTGTATGATTCACACATCTATATATACGAATCATTTCACCCACTACTAAATTGCAGCCACCCTACTTACTGTATTTCTAGTGCATTCCTCCTCATATTTTCTGGATACCCCACAAAACTAAGAGACGTACATAAGACCTGCCAGACTGAAAATCGGGCTAATGGTCCATCTAGTTGGTATCCTGTGTCCAACTGAGATCAGTGGCAGATGTTGCAGAGGAGGGTGTAAAATCCCTGTAATGGACAATTATGCAATTAATAACCTGGCTGTAGGGGAAGTTTCATCCTAAATCCCATCAGTTAGTAATTGGCTGATGCCCTGAAGCATGAGGGTTTATATCCCTTATAAATTTTTATCTTGGCTAATGTAATTGTGGATGTTATTATCTATTTAAATGTCTAATCCTCTTTTGAATTCTTCTAAGCTCTTGACCTTAGTTGTATCATGTGGCAATGAGTTCCACAGGTTAATTACACAGCATGTTAAAAAAAATCTCTTATGAATTTTAAATATATTGCTCTTTGATGATCCCCTGCTAAACCAGTATCCTTCTATAATGCAGTTGGCTTATGGATGATGCTGGTTGTATTGTCTATTCTGTACAGGTTCTTATATTGCTGTCATCGCCATAGTATCTGAGTGCTTTCCAGGGGCGCATTAAGTGGTATGACTAATATCTCATGTGTGTTTTTTTTTTCCCCTTCCTCTCCTCAGGGGAGAACTGAGGGTGTGTCTTTACTGATAGCAGCAAATTCACCATCGTCAGATCGATCTATCCGGATTGATTGAGCCGTCAGTGAAGACACACTCAATCGATCCAGAAGTTGACGCGTTAAAACCACCCCCTCATGTGGCATAGCGCTGTGTCAACAGAAACTGTGTTCTTGTCGGCGCAGTGCAGCGAAGACCCCCATGTAGAAGAGGAGTTACGAAGTCAACGGGAATTACGCAGGCTACTCTGCGTAGCTTGCATAACTCCTGTTGACTGCTGCTGAATTTGAAGGTAAGTGTAGACCAGGCCTGTGTTTTTTGCTCTGGTAGGGATTTGCTTTTGTTTGTTAACTGTACATGCTGTTCTGTGTGTATATTAGGGAAGGCAGATCAAAGAAAATGTACTCTGCACTTGGAGCTGAAGGTGGTAAGGTTTGCAATGGCCCTCCGTTCCTGTGGGAGTCTTGTACCAGCCTCTGTGGCTCCTGTACAGGCGAACTTCACCTTTGTGGTAGAAAGTTCCCTTGCACCTGAGAAGCGGAGTCTATTTACCTAACACTAGACACCATGAGCCTGAGTTTAGGGTTGCTATTGCCTTTTTCACATGAGTATGGGGCAGTCATGGGCTTCCAGGTTTCCTCTGAAAAATTCTGCTCCCAAATTCATGGGTGGGCTGGGGGTGATTTCCTGTTTTTGGCTGGAGTTGCCCCTTCGGTGGCTGCTGTTAACCACCTACGCCATAGATCACCTGCCCCAGCAGGCTCCCACACATACTTTCGAAGTGCAAATTTTCTATCTTTGGGTCAGACCAGATTGCATCAGCTGATGTGTGTGTTTAAGACAGAAATCCTTCCAAGAGAAGGAGACCCCCTAGGTCCCCTACGGGTTCTTCCCCCTTCCCCCACGTCAAATTACATACGCTGATCTCTGTGCAGCAGTACCAAGCCCTGTGCTGTACTATCAATTCACTTGACACATTTTTCAGAAACCAAGTAGAAGCATTTCCAGCAAATGCTCTTAATGGAAGCCTGTTTGCCAAGTGAGGCTCCCTCCCGCCTCGGTTATGAAAGCAAGAAAACATCTTTGTTTAAATGGGAAAACAAATGAGAGGGCTGCACATATGATAGGCCTCACACATTCACACAGCAACTCCAGGGCTTGTCTGGGGCTCCAAGTCTTGTCACATGGTAAGGGGAAGAATTTTAATGGAATCCCTCTTTCAAAGGCCAGGCAGCACCTCCAAGGGCTGGGCAAAGGTAGTAAAGGTGTGGTGTTGGTATCCTTTTACCCTGCCTCTTCATTGCTCTCCCATCGGAAACGAGAGGCCATGACTGCTGTTGGCCTACTGTAATCCACGCTGACATAAGATGCTTTTTTGTCTCCCTCTCGTGGCTAGGCTACATATAGAGGTTTCTGAATTCACCTGCGTCTCTGAGCTGATGGAGCTGGTCCGTCAGCTAGTCTCAGTCCCTGCGAGAACACATCCAAGGTGCCGTGACAAAGAGGGATCGTAGACTTGCAGCCCGCGTTACTGTTATTTTAAATTGAGGGAAACAACCAAGCCAGGACAAAAGCCTTCTTCACAAGAGAGCACAGTGTGTGCTTTCTCTGTAATGGCCTGCATTCTTCACAAAAGAGCACCTTGTCCGAGAGCTGGGCTGGGGTAACATTCAGAAGTGATATCGTGACGGTACTGGTACCGCAACGGGGGGTTGAGTTGGTGTCCTCTGAAAATATTTATCCTTCCAGTATGCTGGATGCCAGTAAAGGAGCCTCCTCCCCCGTCACCATCTGCCATCTCGGTTCACCAAAAGCTGAGACCCTTGCAGCAAAGACTGATGTGAGGAGAGGGGACTGCGATGTGCTCACTAACCAGAGCTGGTGAGCAAGGGCCTTGTCTAGTCCCATCACATTGCAAACTGCTATCCCTCTCTGAGTGCAGTGAAACTAAATAGTCTGGTCTCAGCCCTTATGGGAACGCAAGTGAACCATGCTTAATGGCTTCTGCCCAGACTATGCAGTCTCGGACAGCTACAGGGAGCAGCATCCTTTGAATAGTCATTGATTTTTTTCAGTCGGGATCCAGAGTCTTCAGCAAACTAGGAAATGAAATACACATTGAAAAAAGGGTTAGGAGGGACATCTGAGTCTCACCCTCTGAGGGGCTGACTGTACCACCCCACTCCCCCCTTTGAGTCCCCTCTGCTCTCCACGGGGAAGGGCAGTCTCTGTACCCCCCCCCAAAGTCCCCTCTACCCCACACTGGAAAGATCAGTCTCTGTACCGTCTTCCCTATTCCCATACTGGGACAGAATAACATGCCGGTCTTTGGAGAGCGATTTGCCCCACCTGCTTTTCCAGCTGGTGCTCAGACATGGGGGAGAGCTACACTGAATTTTATTTCTTATAATCTTGCTGGAAGTGAACACAAAACCACGCAGTAAAAATAATCTGCAAAGTGAAACAATGCCTCCAGCTTGCTTCCAGTGCCAGGGGATACTGACATTTGCCTCCTTCTGCTGTCGCCGCTTTCATGAGCGAGACAGTCTCAGCCCACCCAAGTTCCAAGCCTACATTTCTGAATCCAGATGCCAGGAAGCAGAGCTGGAACCCAAAGCCCCGTTCCAATCTGAGGCTTTTTAGCAGACACCCCTGGGACCAGGAGCAAACATTTTTCCATGTAGCTGTCCAGAAAGGGATGTTGTTCCACAAGCTATTGATTGATCTACAGCACCCACTGCTAATCCTAAAGTGCTTTGCAGCATCATAAACTATACATATTACAGGGCTTAGATTGGAGCGAATAATTCACACTATATCATTTATTCAATAAGTTTCATCTGTTTTTCTATTCATGAACTCTCTGCAAACAGAAAGCCAAATGCCGGAATTTGTTCATTAGTCAACATTGTCCATGAATTTCCTCTTGTCCTCCATGGACAGTTTGTTCTGAATAGCTTCAATTCAATGCTTGGTTGGCTTAACTGCAGCAGTCATGTAGGCTTGTCTCTGCTCTGGATGGAAATTGGCTTTCAAATGTGAACTAATATTCACAGAATTTCTTCCTCTCTTCACTCAGCCCTGGTAGAATTTGGCACATTCCACTCAGTGGTTCTGGCTAAATAGATCACAGTCACACTAGGGGGCAGAAAACAAAAAGTACACCACCTCCAGGGGTAATGTAGGAGACAGAATGGAATTACCCAAGGGGATTGAACCAAGACATCAAAGTTAACATTCTGACTTTTGCAAACAATGTGAAGGGAAGCCCCCGTGATCAAATGGAAGCATCTCTGGCCTCCACAGCACTCTGTAACATGTTTATTCAGTAGTGGTTCAGGAAAGAGGACTGCCTATTGAATCACCAATACCACTTTCTGCAATAACCTGGGTTTTCCAGGGCAGTATCCCATACACGCCCTGAGCCAAACCAAGCAATCAAAGCTGGTGTGATCAGAGACAATCATAATCCAAGTTAGTTCTGTCTCCTCTAGTAGGGTCACTTCTCAGATTCTCCATGATGAAGAAACAGAGCTGAACTTCCAGCTGTTGTCAGGACTAGCTTTCCCTTTCGAGATTGGCTTCTGGGGGTTAACTATCCAGCATGTTTCCTGAGGGGAGTTTGTTATAGGGAAAGTAGATGAAGAAAAACATAACACATTGTAAACACTAGTTTGAAGTTTGAGCTACTGTTGCACAAGCCTGCAGGCTTCTCTCTTCCCATTAGCTGTCTCCAGCAGATGTTCTGCACATCAGTTTGCTGTGTGGTGGTCCCCACTGCTTCAATCCAGCTGCTCCTCACACCATGGCTCCAAACAGCAGAGTCACATCTGCTGTCCCTGTCCTTCCAGCTTTCACTCTGCAGCATGCCAGGTGGTAGCACCCTGAAAACCTCGATGAGGCATTGAGAAGAGCTACAGGCGTCTCATAACAGAGCTGCTTTGGCCCCGGTGATAGCTTTCACAGCCAGCTGTGACACCACTGCTTCTGAGGGTCTGGGTTCTAGTCCCTCGGCCCTCCCTCCTTGGCACACAGTATGTTAATTGCTCCATATAGCGGTTTCACTGAGGGAGTGAAAATCCTGGTGCATCTTCCTTGTAAATACGATAAAGACCTGCTGGGGGGCAGTACTCAGACCAACTGATGGGCACGGAGGTGATGGTCATCATAACTGGTCAATATGTTTTGCCCAGCAATTGCTGAGCAACCCTTGTAATAATGAATGACCCATATACAGGGCTTTTCATATCCCAGGGGGCTTATGACCTATGGACAGGAGAGAGCTGTCCACAGTAGACCTCAAACCCATCCACCGCTCTCCCTGGCCATTGCTAAAACCCTCATCCAGGCCCCCATCATCTCATGACTTGACAACAGCAACCTCTCGGACCCTCTAGCCTCTCACCCACCCCTCCCTTCAATCTAGCCAAAATGCTGCTGTAAAAGTCCTCTCCCTCACTTGCTGTTCTGACCACATCCAGCCCTTCTTCAGAGTCTTTCATTGGCTCTCCTTCTGCTTTCACATCGAATTCAAGACTCTTGTCCTTATCTTGAATGCCCATCACCCACCTACCTCTCTGTTCTCACCTCTTTTCACTTACCCACCCTCACAGCCCGTCAGCTGTGTTTGGGCCCTACAGGCCAAGCATCCTTTGACCCATCACTTCCCAAGAGATCCCCATGCCCGAAATGTCCTCCTTGACTCCATCTGTCAGGCCGAATGGCCTCCACCTTCTCCTCCATCAAGTTTCTCCTGAATACGTACGCCTTCCACAAGGTCTGCAACCACGAGCCCTCTCCTCAAAAGAGCGTGAACAAAAGCAAACACCTCCGACCCCAAACCATGGAACCAACAAGGCACATGGGAGACTTGTCTGCTCGGTCCCAGTACTTCCCGTTGTCTCGCTTTCCCACACCCTTTAGCTGCACATTTCTGATTCAGGCTGTACGCAACTTGAAGCAGCAATCTGCTCTTCAGCTGTATGTAAAAGCTCCAACCACACTTTTGGCACTGCAAGACAAAGAACAACTTCACCGCGTCCTGAAATGCAACCTCCTCCGCAGTGGAATCCAGCAGCTGCTTAATAGTGTACAGCAACGCTACGCAACAGTGTCGGGCTGGAAATGAGGGCGACTCCCGTATCTCCTTGAAATTGCAAGGGGCTGTTTATGGAGGCAGAATAATTACCCTAACTGACGTTTTTATTTTGCCAGGTCACTTTGGCATCCTGGCCCTCCTCTTGTGCAAAGCATGACGGGATTTTTATACCCAGATTCAGAAAAAGCTTCACCCCCAATGCAAAAGGCAGCACTGCTACCAGGACAGCACCCGCTAGCACCACAGCGTGGGGTGGGGAAGCAGTGCTAACTCAGAAGAATATCACTTCCAGACTCACCACTAGCCCGTTGAGCTGCACAGCGCCCCATACAGTGCGCGAGGACGTTGCATTCCATACCATCTCAGGTAGTGCAGTGCCCCCTAATGAATCTCCCTCCCCACTCCCTGCAGCACTCTGGGTTGCTGGGTGTTTTTCTCCCTTTGTGACCTTGTGAGATTTGAAGGTCACTGCCCAAGGTGATGTGAGTGCCGGGAGGTAGGCCACCCTTTCGTACATAGAGTAAGGGCATGATTGCAAAGCCATTGTACTGGAACAGAAGAAAAAGGTGCGTTCCTGGCAACTCTTTTTCTTCATCGCTTTTCAAAATGATCAGAGTCGGGAGAGATTTAGCTTAAATTAGGTTTACAAATAGCCCAGTGAATAGGGAAATGAGCTGCATATGCTGCATGTTAAAGTGTCACCACCACGTGGCTCGATGTGACTGGGATTTGGAACGGAGCCGGGGCCTGAAGATTAAGTGCAAAATGCTGTCAGTCAGGAACAGGTTGGAAGGTAGCGCTGGCTGCTTCGGGGAGCCCGATTCCAAACTGCTTGACGAGGCTGCCCCCCGGTGGCAATGTCTGGCCTATGTTTTTGCTTGACAAGGTAACCCGAGGATGGGGAGCATTAATCATAGCCTAGTGCGACACGGGCCTGAGCGGCAGAGCCGGGACGAGGATGCCCCTGGAGAGTCAGCATGGCTCAGGCCACAGTGATAAAAGGCGTGTCTAGGTGACCATGAAAGAAATGGTGATTTTCAAGGTTTAAAGTGCGGTAACGGTCTGGGGGAAAAGTCTATTAAAATGACAACTCGGTGCTCTCTATTTATTCCCTGTCACAGAGATTTATTCTCCGTCCAAAGAAGATTTTTCCTAACCGCTACCGCTGCAGGCTTCTTCTGGCAGCTGAACATAAAGCTGTGGGTTTTAGTCCTTTTAATAAGCCAACGTGTTGGTCATGGAACTGCTGCACTGACAGCCCTGGAGACTGATGTCTTCTACCCACGGGACAGGCGCAGCATCGTGGCTGGCTGCCGCCATTCTTGCTTCTGCCAGCATGCCTCACTCTGGGCCTGGAGGGATCCCCTGTAAGGCTCAGGATAATTTGATCTCCATGGCCCATTCAGTCCTTGGCCTCTTTGCTGAGTTTGCAAGCCGGGGGGTAAGGGAGCAGTTAGAGTCAGCGGGCTATTTTCATGATTTGTTGCCATCCTCCACGGATGGTGCATAAGATGAAAGCGGTCACTGCTGTTACCGTTAACTCCCATTTTAGGGAGGGAAGTTAGATTGTAGTATAAGCTCCCCCACAGCTTGGCAAATCAAAGGCTGCCACTAGAACAGTCCTATTGCAAGTGATTGGGACTCACACCTCTTAGCCTGTCCTGAAGTCCTGCCTGCTGGGGATGGGACAAAATGCTCAGTGCTAAAGCCTACGGGACAGCAGTGTCCCAATGGATGGGAGTTACAGCCAATGAAGATCACCTGGGAACACTCCATTCTGAAAGAAGACCCCCCCCCCCACAACGGCTGGGTAGAAGGATTCAGCTTGTATACAGAGTCTCTCCTGAAACAGAGAATCCTGGAAATAAAAAGGGACTCACTCCTGGAAGCGGTGGGGTTTCTTCCCAGTTCCTGCAAGAATCAAGCACCTGGAGGTATGCAACGTGGCATTTATGTATGGCCTAAGAGGCATGTATCCAAGGTGCATATTTTGTTGCTAAATTGAGAACCTTTGGCAAGCAAAATGTGAAAAAATTTGAGACTTCAAACATATAAAACAAAAAGAAAGTTCAGTTTTGGGAGGTTTTGATGAAAACCAGAAGTATTCCATGAAAGCAAAATGTATTTCTTTGACATTTTGCTTGGAAAATAAAATACTTTTTGCCTCACTCTAGAGAAAGGATGACATTATCATTACATTTGTGGAGAGGGACTCCTGAGACCTGGGTTAAATCCCTGCACTCCCACCAACTCTCTGTGCGACCAAAGGCCAGTCAGTCGGTCTCTACCTCAGTTCCCCACCTGTACAAATGGGACAGAGGCACATCCCTACCTTAGAGAGGCATTGTGAGGGTATGCATGTTGTTAATTAGGAGGCACAAGAGCCATGTAATTACTTTAGCAAGGCAGATAACATAGCTAGTTCCAGAATGGCTTAAGGAGCCTTTCATCTTGTGGGCACTGCCTCAGAGCTAGTCCCCCCCCCCCCATGACTAAACACTGTCAATGGCAGACGGCTGTTCAGGTCTGTGTGAACTGAGCTGATGATTTCAGTCCTGGGAGCTTGCATCTACACCCTGGAAACTACTGCCACTAATTAGGCCCCTTACTGCAGTCTAAGCCAAGAGGTCATGGACTGATTGGGCCACGGAGAGCCAACCCTTTCCTGACCCTTAAAGAAGGTTTTTCAGCAGTGACGAGATTACATGACCCAATTCCCTGAGCTGGTCACAGTTTGGAGGCGCAGTCTCTGCCTTCTGATTGGTTCTAGGGAATGAGGGTTTTGTCCCAGTTTTGTTAGACCCCCTTCCCTCTGCCCCCCCCCCTGACATCTGGTCACCTCCCCACTCAGCCAAGGCCAGGGAGTGGGGCACTGATGCTTTAGCAGGAGGGTGGGTGCGGAGAGATAGCAGAATGGCCTTTGAGCCCCTGTGTGAGAGGGTGTTCACCCCGCACTGGACTGGAAGCAGTTAAGGTGGCCAGAGAGGCCAATTAACTGCCCAGGCTGCACCTGGAGGAGTGGCCAGGGAGCAGGGAATTGATTAAAGGAGGCTCAGCTGGGCAAGAATAGCTGGGGCCTATAAAGCCCAGGAGCTGGGAGCTGACAGGGTTGTGAGGATAAGGGGAATCACCCCTTGGGAAGAGTGAGCTAGTGCTCCCAGAGAAGAGGGGAATCAGGAAGAAGTCCAGGGAAGGAGCAGTAAGGGCTGAGAGGGGAGAGTCCAGGACTGCTGAGCTGAGGGTCCCTGGACTGGACCCCAGATTAGAGGGCAGGCCTGGGTTCCCCTACTGGCCACTGAGAAAGTGGCACCATTGGGCAGCCCAGGAGAAGGCTGGCTGGCATGGTTGGCATAGAAAGCCTTCGGTTTAACCCCAGAAGTGGGAAACCACCGATGGTGATCTGTCAGGAGGGCTCGGTCACGAAGAGGATGCTGTGGTTCCTGGAGAGAAGTAGATCCACAGGGTGAGAGGATGACAGGAGAGAGACGCCACCTGAAGAGGGCCCAGTGACTAGCAGAGCTAATCCCCAAGATGGCCAGCAGGAGGTGCCACTGAGGTGAGTGGACTCCCTTACACAACTATTCCTTGACCCTCAAGAGGATGAATGGAGAGCATGAGGGAGCAATGAGCTGGGCTTTGCATAGGATATTGGGGAGCGGGAGGGGAGGACAGAGAGAGAAAGTGAGGGGTACAGCAGGAGGTTGAGGCTTCTTGGTACCCAGGACAATGGCAGCAGAGCCCCACTAAGAGCACTTGACAGGATGAGAAAGGGGCAGTCAGAATGGATTTATTCTGGGCAAAAAAATGGTTGCTTCATTAAATTGATGGTGGAATTGATTTATTGACTCTTTTGGAGGAGCATCTTTCAGATTTTTTTCAGGCTAGCACTCTTGTCCTTGCTGTTTTGGGATGTGGGGAGATTATGCACAGTTCTCACAGGGAGCCATTCTAATCCTAAAACCACCTCTGGGCTAGCACCCGGAAGAGCTCCTGTGCTTCCAGAAGGCCTTTGGACACCATCGTTCCCCATCATCAGTGTGCCCTAGGGCCCAGTACCTATGGTACCAGTACCAGAAGGATCTTTGCGCTACTCTGGGCTCAGCACAAAGATAGAACTGGAGAAAAACAGGCAGCAAGGAGAACTGGGGCAGGGAAGAGGAAAAAAGAAGGGTCGGGGAAGCACACAGGAAGGAGGTTGAAGCAAGTAGAACAAAGGAAAGTCGGAAGAGGAAGAGAAGAAATGCAGAGATTGGGAGGAGGGGCCTGGAGAAAGGCAAAGGAAATTGGAAGAGAGGGGAGAGGAGGAAAGCAGCAGGGGAGCTGGTCCGCGCTAGGCTGAAGGGAGCTAATGCAGGTGGGGAGCAAGAGAAAACACTTGCAAAGGAGAAGGACAAAGGCAGGGGGAGAAAGAAGCAGAGCAAAAGACCAGGAGACGGGGGGACAAGGTGAAGGATGTTGGGAGGAGATGGAGAAGAAAGCCTGATGTGCCTAGGCAGAAGGTTAGATCAATTGAGGATGAAGGAGCATAGGATAAGAGATGCCATGCTGCAGAGATTTGCTTTGAAAAGATGGCCGCCGTAGGGAGAGGCACGTGAGGCTGGTGCCTGCAGCCCGTGATGGAGCTGTTCTGTGGAGCGGGGCCTTCAGGCTGGTGCTGTTTGGTGGCACTAAACTCATTTTTAAAAAAATCTCCCCAGAAGTGGCTTGAAACTCGCCTAAGAGGTAGTTTGCTCCATAGCCAGCACCTAGGAAAGCTTCTAAGGGTCAGTCTTGTTTAGCTCAATTGGCAGGGGGTCTGGGCAATGGAGCAGAGGGTCTTAGCTTGCGTTCCTGATGAAGACTGGGGTCTGCATTGGAACATATTGGGGTTGACCTTCAGCGTCGGCCCTGGAGGGAGGCTGAACCGCTTTGCTACATGGCTCCTTGGAGATCTATACGTCCAGGCTCCCAGCAGGGCAGGGCAGTAAACTGCTAAGGGGTAGCCTGTATCCAGGCAGTCCCTCGAGGAGTCTATGATCCCAGGCCCTCCTGTAGGGTGGGGCGTGCAGGCAGTCTGGAGCTCATGCCCTCGGGCAGGGCAGGGCAAGTAATATATAGCCCAGTGAGGCTTCATAGGCCAGGTAAGGCTGTCACGCCAGGATTGGGGTAGCAAGAGAGGGGGACGTAGGCCCTCCCGACGCCACCGTGTCCAAGCCCAGGTCCCTATCAGTGGCACTGGGTCAGCAGGGCACCAGCCACAATGTGTGGAGAAGCACTCAGGCTTCAAAGTGAGGGCGGCTATCCCTGGGCTATTTCCTCCACTCCTGCGCCCATGTACCTGTGGCACAGGTCGTCGTCCAGGCCCTCAGGATAAACCACAAAGGGCAGACCCTCAGCTGCTCCAGCGTCGGGCAGATCCTCTAGGCTCCAGTCAGTTGGCTGCTCTTTGGAGGTGCAGCAATCGGGCTTGTGCCCCAACCCTGGGGGAAAAGACCTCCTCCTTCTCCAGTGGCTCTCCCCTGACTGACCTACAAGGCCTTGTTTTATAGTTCCCCTTCCTGTCCCGCCCCTGCACTTCTGGCAGGTGGGTGGTGCCATGCCTGGGTCTGCCCCTCAGTGTCTGTCTCGGAGGGAGGCCACACTGCTTCACTAAAGCATGCACAGGATTTTGTCAAAGATTGGCAAATCCTGTGGCTGGCTCGTAACAAATTTCTGTCTTGGTACTGCTGCATGAAACAGCCATTTTCCTTTAGCCCAAGGGACAGAGCACGTCACTGTCCTCAGTGCTGTCACTCTCTCTCTGAGCTGATGAGCATTGTTTTATGCAGTGGTGCTGGAGCATTGTTGGGCCCAGGATATTGGAGCAATAAAGTGGGCGAGGTAATATCTTGTATTGGACCAGCTTCTGTTGGTGATGCAGCACAGCCTAATACTCATGACAACTGGCTTATTTACACTTGACCTTCCCTGCATGTCCTACTCCAGTAGGACGGCTTTGATGGCAATCAAAGGCCGACTAAGGAGAGAACAGAGTCACCTCTGTCTGGCTGTAGAAGTGATATAAACAAATGTAATGCAGACCCTCTCTCTCTCCAGCTGAATGTGTAACTATCTCCTCCCCACACATACCACCTGCCCTTTTCCTGAAAATGGCAAGACTTTAACACCCAACCCTGCAAGTTCCCTCGTCCTGTATGGATTGTATCCCCACATGCTGGGGCTCTGCTTCGGCCTATGCAGAGCTGATACACTAAGTCATATGTGACACTGGTGCAGTTGTTTTAATTCCTGCTTCGGTGGACGCCCTTGCATGAGTATGTCATTTTGGTACCTCAATTTCCCTGCTGATAAAGATTTTTTTTCCCCCTTAAAACAGTTTCAGCTCTGGAACTGAAAAGCAGTGCGAAGTGTGATTGTTAATCCATGAGCCTTTCTGAATGGCAGGGGTCTATATTCCCCCCCAGATAAATGCACATGGAACTCCTGTCAGGGTCTATATGAGAACATGGCTCCTTTTTAGCCCACTCCCCCAAGAATGCAAGTGTTACTTGGACCAAAATTTAAGTTATTCCACCTTTCTACTTCAGTGAAGAAAGCTGCAACCCCCCCTTAAGTCTAAGGAGAGAGAGGGTTAGCTTAGAGTGCATTTCACTGTAAAGCCCAGTAGTGGCCATGGAGAGAACACATCACTCTCCTTGGGTTAGGCGTCAGCTGTCTGAGCTCACATTGCAGAATGTGAGTAGTTTGTGTTTGATTTTACTGGAAGTTACTTGTATCCTGTGGGGTGGCTCCCAGGGAGTATCTGCCTGTACCTAATCTGTTCCTCTGTAAGGCATGTAACAAATGGCTGGGGGTTTTTTAATAGGACACCTGAGTTTGGTACCATATCGTCAGTGAGTGGTAGAACTCCTGTGAGCATGAAATGAGCGAGGGGAATATATGATCCTTCAATGACTGGATGGCCCTGGGGAAAATCCCAGCATTTGGTAAGCGTTGCTACTGCTCCTATCACTGTGGTACCGAGTTGCTACTGCTAATCGCTACTACTGGTATAGTCCTTTAGACACACGAGCCAATTAATCCTCCAAACACCACCTTGTGAAGTAGGTAGTGTATCTTCATTTTACAGAAGGGAAAATGAGGCACAGAAAAAAAGGCCAATAATTACTTAGGCACCTTAAAGAAAAGCAGCCTACTTCTCAGAGATGGTTTAGTTGCCTAACTTTGGGGACAGTGTGTTGGCCGTAGGAACTTACCTAGGATCACCCAGCAGGTCAGTGGCAGAGGTTGAGGGTAAAAGCCACGTCTCCTGATTGCCGGTTCAGTGACATTTCTGCAGGACAACACTCGCCCAGTGTATCTGTCTTCATTTAATGTGCCTCTTTCCTGCTGTCTTGAGTAATTTCCCCCAGCTTAAAGTGTATGTATCACTTACCTGCATGGTGAGACATTATTAAAGAACACTTTCACTTAAGATCAATGAATAGATTGAAACATCTGCAGATGAGCTCTGAAGAGGCTGGTGCAGAAATCACTTTTCACAGCTTCTACATGAGAAAGCTGCACAGATTGAACTAAAGGTGTGATTTTTAAAAAAATAAATAAAAAAGCCATTTAGTTAAATTGACATAAACCGTCGTGCAGATGCTCTCAATTCAGGTTTGTATAAATCCCTGTAAAGCTCTCAACTTGCCTGTCGCACAGCCCAGCCTCATTGGTGCCTCCCGGGAAAAAAAACCTCCTGCCCCTGATAACAGTGGTAGGGCCCTGTACATGTTCTGTAGTGATGAGGGTACTGGAATAAGAAACCAGAGTTTGCTGGTTCAAATCACATCAGGACCCCAAGCAACAGTTTCCCACAAAGGCTTACCACCTTCTTTTGCATGGCCTCACCTCACCAGCTGCTTCTCAGTTAAATAAATATAAACTATGCTTAACCCAAGATAAGTGCTCATTCCAGGGTTTGTGGCAGTCTAACAAGGTCAGTTTAAAAACAAATTTAAGTTAAACAGATACAGTTCTCCATTGTAGACAGACTAACAAAGGCTCATATATCCCACGCCTTCAAGTTTCTTCAGCAGGGCCCTGATCCAACACCCACTAAGGCTGATGGGGCTCTTTCCATTAATATAACAGAGCTGAACAGTTACAAATGTTGCAGACAATCTGTGAGCCGGAAAAGGGAACTCTTCCTGTATTAACAAATACCTAGCACTTGTGTAGAACTTTTCATCAGCACATGTCCAGGCATGTTACAAAGCAGGTAAGTATCCTTATCTCTACTTTATAGCTGGGGAAACTGAGGCACAGAGACAGGAAGTCATCCAACTCAGGAACAGAAACTATCTCGGATATTTAGGTGAACAGTAATACGGTGTAAATAGGAAGTAATAAATTGGGAATACTGATAGTGCCTGTAACAGGACATGCCCTTCACACTTGTCTTTCTCTGTGCATACAGATCACTTGGAGGCTCTTTGCTTGTGAACCCCACATGTAACTTAAAGTGTCCAACCCTCCCCCCCCCATCATCTTTGCAGCACCTTATCTACAACATATAATCCTCAGCCCCTTTGACCAAGGATAGGCAACACTGTAGATCTTTCCTTTACAGAGCTCTCCTGGGACTAACTCTGAGAGACCAACTCCCCACACTTCCTTTCTGTGTGTGTTGTGTGTGTGGTTTTTTTTTTTCTACTTTCTGGGCTAATGTGCTAATTAGACGGGGGATGGGCTGAAGAGAGCTACAAGGCTATCACTTAGGCACCCTTCCGTAGTCCACTTTACTCCCAGGCTACTAACTGGAGCTGCCATGACCAGAGTGCTAGTTCAGCTGCACTCTGTCACAAGGCCTGTTTTGTAAACAATCCAGCAACTAACATTTGTTCTCAGACTATTCACTGAACCCTTTCAGAAAACAAGTGGATTAATACAGAACACGGCCTGTTGGTGAATAATTCATGAACAGCAAAAATTCTCTGAAAAAAAAATCTTGGCAAAGGATAACCTGAGCAGCTCCAATTAACACTGAGCAGCTCCAATTAACACTGCATTTCATTAAAGCAAAGCCCTTGATGCTAATTTTCAGGCATACAACATAACTGACAGGCATTGCAACACTAAACCGTGGTGGTGGGATTGTATAGCTCACGAGTCCATTCATAGAGCGGGTTGATTAGCTACACAAACTTTGGTAAATCACCAAAGTTGTGCACTAACTTATTGTAAAACACATCTTAACTGCTATGCCACCACGAGGTACGTGTGTCATGTGCCTCTGACTTCACGAACACAATGAGGCACAAATTCAGATCACAATTAAAGTTTCAAACACATGATTTGGTTCTGATTATTGTTTGTTTGTTTGGTCCATTATAAGATTGGTGCTATTGGAAAATTCAGATCTAGAACCTAGCTCAGATTTCAAACACCCCTCAAACACAGGGTGTGCACAGCTTTATTAATAAATTCCAAGGCCAGAACGGCCCATTCTGATCATGTATAACACAGGTCATAGAATGTCTCCAAAATTCTTAGAGCATCTCTTGTAAAAACAAAAAAATCTTAGCGTGATTTAAAAAGTGTCAGTGGTGGAGAATCCACCAAAAGCCAATGGCTAACTACACTCCCCGTTCAAAATTTACACCTGATTTTCAGTCTGAATTTGTTCCCCATGTAATTACTTATAGACTGTAGACAAGTCACCCCTTAACATTCTTTGTTAGACTCAAGGAGCTCAATTTATTTCGCTTATCACTATAAGGCATGTTTTCTAATCCTTTAATCATTCTCATGGCTCTTCTCTGAACTCTCTCCAATTTATCAAAATCGTTTTTGAATTCTGGGCACCAGAACTGGCGACTGTATTCCCACAGTGATCATAGCAGTGCCAAAAGAGAGGTAAAATAATCTCTCTACTTCTACTCAAGATTTCCTTGTTTATGCATCCCAGGATTGCATTAGCTCTTTTGGCCACAGCATCACACTGGAAACTCATGATCAGCTGATTATGCACCACGACTCACCAAATCTTTTCGGGTTTCTTTTTTCCGAGGACAGAGTCCCCATCTTGGAAGTATGGCCTACATTCTTTGTTCCAAGATGGATACATTTACATTTAGCGCTATTAAAATGTATATTGTTTGCTTGCACCTACCTTAGCAAGTGATTCAGATCACTCTGTATCAGCGACCTGGCCTCTTCATTATTTATCACTACCCCCAATTTTTATGACACCTGCAAACTTTATCAATGATGATTTTGTTTTCTTTTAGTCTTTGATAAAAATGTTAAATAGTGTAGCAACAGGAACCAATCTCTGTGGGACCCCACTGGAGACACATCACTTGATGACACTTCCCTGTTTACAGTTACATTTGGAGACCTATCAGCGAGTTTTTAATCCATGTAATGTGTCATGTTAATTCTATATTCTATTTTTTAATCAAAACGTTGTGTGTTACCAAATCAAATGCCTTACAGAAGTCAAAAATAATACATCAACACTACTACTTTTATCAGCCAAACTTGTAATCTCAGGGAAAAAAAGGATAAAGCTAGTTTGACAGGGTCTATTTTCCATAAACCCTTGTTGATTTGTATTGCCCTCGTTTAGTTCTGTATCAGTCGTTCCATTATCTTGCCTGGGATTGATGTCAGGCTGACAGGCCTATAATTACTCAGGTTATCCGTTTAGACCCTTTAAAAAATTGACACATTAGCTTTCTTCCAGGCTTCTGAACTTCTTCAATGCTGCAAGACTTAGTGAAAATCAACATTAATAGTCCATCAAGTTACTCAGACAGCTTTTTTAAAACTCTAGATGTGAGTTATCTGGACCTGCTGATTTAAAAATGTCTTACTTTAGTAGCCTCTGTTTTAAAAGCCTTCTGAGACACTGCTGGAATGGAAAAGGTGTTATCACCATATGATGAAACTATAGCATCTGTTTTTTCCACAAATTACAGAAAAAATATTTATTGAAAACTTCTGCCTTATTACTGATAATTCTACCATTCCCATCTAGTAATGGACCAATTATTCTCAGGAATATTTTTGTTCCTAGTATATTTTTAAAAAATCTTTCTGGTTGTCCTTAACTCTGTTGGCCATAGATTTCGCCTTGTGTCCCTTTGCTGCCTTTATCAATTTTCTACAATTCCTAACTTCTGATTTATATTTATTACTACCAATTTCCCCTTTCTTCCATTTGTTATAGATTTTTTTTTTTACATATACCTTCACTTCCCCTGTAAACCAAGCTGGTTTTTTGGGGGTGGTTTGTTTTTTGTTTTTTGTTTTTTTTAAACCAGCACAACCTTCTTCCTCAGTTGTGACTTTGGGCATCCTAGTAAGCTGTTCTTAAATGAATGTCAATTATCATTCATATTTTTCTGATTAAATTCTTTCTCCCAGCTGATTTTGTTCATAATTGATTTCAGCTTTATTAAACTATTAAAGCACTAAGATATATATATATATATATATATATATATAATATAAAAATTACCGGTCTAGATTTTATTCTTGCACATTATAAATGTGATCAAGCCATGATCACGTGTACCTAAGCTACCATTAATGTTTTTGTTCTGTGATCAGTTCCTCTTTATCTGTTAGGACAAGGTCTGTTATAGAATCCCCTGTGTTGGTTGCAACATCTTTTTTGCATTAGGAATTTGTCCTGTATTATGAGTAGAATTCAAATGAAGTTTTAGTTCTGGCAGCGTGAGACCTCCACATATGTCACTCAAATTTAAGTCCCGCATGATCATGCAGCTTTTTTTCCCCCTACACCTTGTAGAAAGGTGCATAACAAGGTGGACATCCTATTTCCCTAGAGTGATGTGATGGGCTGTAGCAGACACCAGCTAATATCCCATCTTGTGCCTTACCTATTAGGAAATCAATCCGTAAGCATCCAAGCTCACACCTAGCAGGCCCAGGTTTGAGAAAGATATGAAATATGAGTCCTGGTCTGAGTCAAAGCCTAAAGGAGTCTACTTTCTGATTCCATTTCAGAGGCAGGTGAAATTTCTCTCATGAGATTTCTGCCTTTGGAGACCAGCATCTCGTAAGGAAAGTTTGAGATAGTCCGACTCTGTCAAGTCTGAACCATAACTCTAGCCCTGTTTTGGTAGCCAGCTGATCTGGCTCCAGCGCCGAGCACAGCCTCCTCAACAAGTCTCTTATGCCACCCTGACCTGGAGCAGCTGGGCAGGCAGGCACGGTAGCCTCTTCATAGACTCATAGGTCAGAAGGGACCAATATGATCATCTAGTCTGACCTCCCGCACAAGGCAGGCCACAAAACCCTACCCATACACATTTATAACAACCCCGAACCCATGACTGAGTTATTGAAATCCTCAAAAATGAGATTTGAAGACCTCAAGCTGCAGGGAATCCACCAGCAAGCGACCCATGCCCCATGCTGCAGAGGAAGGCGAAAAACCTCCGTGGCCCCTGCCAATCCGCCCCGGAGGAAAATTCCTTCCCGACCCCAAATATGGCGATCAGCTAAACCCTGAGCATGTGGGCAAGACTCACCAGCCAGCACCCAAAAAAGATTTCTCTGCAGTAACTCAGTTCCCATCCCATCCAGCATTCCCACAGACCATTGAGCAGACTTATCTGCCGATAATCCAAAATCAATTGCTCAGATTAAACTATCCCATCATAACATCCCCTCCATATACTTATCAAGCTTAGTCTTAAAGCCAGATAAGTCATTTGCCCCCACTACTTCCCTCGGAAGGCT
>ML675651.1:3855105-3994625 GCA_007922155.1 Mesoclemmys tuberculata
TCTCCCTCCCTAACGTTAATCCCCCTGATATATTTATATAGAGCAAGCATATCCCCCCGGAGCCTTCTTTTGGCCAGGCTAAACAAGCCAAGCTCTTTGAGTCTCCTTTCATAAGGCAGATTTTCCATTCCTCGGATCATCCTAGTAGCCTGTCTCTGAACCTGTTCCAGTTTGAATTCATCCTTCTTAAACATGGGACACCAGAACTGCACACAATTATTCCAGGTTGCACTGGAACCTCTATATATCTCCCATGGCAGATGGGGCGGATTCATACACCAAGGGAGAGCAGAGAAAGCATCTGCCTCCCCAAACTAAAGGGCCCAGGCAGGAAATTGATTCCCTTGAAGAAGCCGGAAACACTGGTTAGTAATACATAGCTCTTCTGTAGGGCTTTTCATCAGTAGGGACTCCAAGTGCTTTACAAAGGAGTTGAGTATCATTACCCCAATTTTACAGATAGGGAAATTGAGGCATAGAGCTGGGACATATTTTATGCAAGATCACCCAGCAGGCCAGTGGCAGAGCCCTGTTCTCTTGAGTCCTAGTCCAGTGCTCCATCCACTAGGCCGCATTTCCTCCCTATGTGGCACCTAAGACCAGGCGTCTCCTGCCAACGTTGAGTGACTTAGCTAGATGTGGGTTGTAAAGGGGCTGGTCCCTGTCCTTTGCTTCTAAAACAGGCATTCCGCACCCCACCCACTCTGTGCTCCTCCCCACCTTCGTGTCCCAGCCATGAATTGATATGTGACTGCTTAGCAACACAGAGACTGAAGGGAAGCTGTGCCAGCTAGGCTTCATTGATCCAGGCCTTTAGAAATTGGTATCCTTAAAATTAGAGCTCAAACCCAAGCTGCAAAATTCAGAACCTGCTCCAGATCTGATCATCAATAAGGGTCAGGGCTGTCCGGATCAGGGCTTTCAATTATCTGATTGCAGAGAAGGGGACCAGCTGTGAAGGTGAGATCAAACCATTGTTTGCTCTGGGGTGGAAGAACCAGGTACTCAATCTCCTGGGTAAACCACCAGGGACCAGAGCGCTATGTGCAAGTGTTAAATAATAATTAGTGTAAAACTTTGGGCATTCAGATTGGAACCTATCCCTCCTCTCTGCTCACGATAGCCAGAGGGAATAGCGAGGCTAGGCAGTGAAATTGAGCATTCTGCAACCTTTTAAAATGAGGAGAAAAGCTGGTAATGGCAATGAGCAAATCTAGCACTGGTACAGACACACCGAGGGGGTGGAGAACGTGCAGCTGATACAGTTCCTCATCCTTCCAGCAGGTGTCATTATACAGCTGCTGAAAAAGCTAATCTGTGACCCAAATCCAGAAAGAGGAAAAATAAACCTTAATGACCCAATGTTCCTCTGATCATAGCATTCAAACCTTCCTTGTAACCAAGAAGGAACCACCTGTCCCAGACAAGCATACTGTGGAATGACAATACGGATGGAAGACGGGTAGCATCTGTCATGACAATGGATTTACAACAAGTTAGTTTGGAAAATAACCTACTATAGCTGATTGGACTTGGCAAGTTCCCCATAAACTCATGTGAATCACAGGTTTGCCTGCTTTCTTCCTGATCTCTATAGTGGTTCTGTGCACGCACGCACGCACGCACGCACGCACGCACACCCTCTCCTCCAAAAACAAGCTTTGCACATTGGATACAGAAAGTGGACTGTCACTAGATTGTCTGCTGCCCTTTTCATGCTCTTGCCCCACCAATCCTGCATTGAATATTCTCTGCCAGTTTTGTCCTTCATATGAGTTCATCCTCCTTGATAGTCCGGGAAGGGCCCACACTGTAGAATGAAAACAAACCCAATTGCTGATGAGCCAAACAAATACTGACCTCCAAACAGCCTCCGTCTGTGGGTAGTTCAGATCCACATCTGATGTCAGCATTGTTCACACTCAAAGCACTTTATGAAGCCTGTAGAATTAGTCCTCGCAGCCCCTGTGTGAGGTATCATCTCACATTTTAGAGATGGAGAAACCAAGCCATAGCAAAGTGACATGATTTGCCCAAGGTCAACCAGTGACAGTGAGTCAGTGCATTAACCAGTAATAGGACCAAGGAGTCCTGTCTCCCAGACTTGTGATCAGACCCACAAGCAACACATCCCTGAAATGCTATAATGTCTTGCATTTCTGTAAGGCCTTTCATCCAAAAGCACTCTGGGATAGTTTCCCTCTCTGTGTGCGCCTGACAAGAAAGGTCCTTCCAGTAGCCAGATCAGCATTTCACTGGGCAAGAATACACATTTTTGTTCTCCTGTGTATTACACTGCACTCTTTGTCTGTCTGTCTGTCATCAGTGCTATATCATGGGTGAAAGGACCAAGTCCAAGAATTGTCTTAGCACATTTCTGTGACACTTTCTATCCCTAATTATGTGCCTTTGACTTTCTCATACTTCATTGGCCTTTTTATGGGGCCCTTGTGACCACGACACCAGTCACCATTGCAGGCGTCTCTATGGGCTGTACATGGGCCCTAAGGTGATCCTGTGGACAGGCATAAGTGGCCCTATGATGCTATCCCTCACAAGCCCCTGCTTAAGGGGAATGCCAGTTAGTGGGAGGGAGATGTGCCCAAGGTGCACAGCCCTAAAAGGGGGATTCTGGACTGCTGTAAGTTAAAGCGCTACTACGGATAATTCACTGAGTACCCCAAGTCATGCTCGCTCTCTGGGCCTCAGTTTCCTTATTTGGATGAGGAGGATACCCAGCTGGCACAGCACTTTGATAGCCTCTTAGACAAAGTGCTCTGTAAGGGAAAATTTATGTTACTATCAGGGGAAGTCTGGCTCCAGACTTGACATCTCAGGTCCAGCTCTATTAAATGTAATAACTGAAATAACAATCAAATTAAACAGCAGAGGATCTTGGTTTTAATGTGGCAGGTGGGCCCATTAGTGCATGTTTCCCAGGCTGTGCAACAACAGCTCTCCCATAAGACTGCATCAGTTGGAAACGGGTTGTAAGTAAATGATGCTCTTGTCCCTTAAGCATGATTTAATACGTCATAAGAATGGCCATACTGGGTTAGGCCAAAGGTCCATCTAACCCAGTAGCCTGTCTTCCGACAGTGGCTAGTGCCAGCTGCTTCAGAGGGAATGAACAGAACAAGTTACCATCGAGTGATTCATTCCATCACCCATTCCCAGCTTCTGGAAAACAGCAATTCCTGTCCATCCAGCTAATATCATGGGTGGCTCTATCCTCCATGAATTGATCTATTTTTTTGAGTCCAAATCCAAAAGCTGACCTGCCAATAAAAAATGCTAAAGAATCCTCTGCCAGCTCTCCATGCACGCCATGTCTTAATCTCCTCTCCTCTATGCGCTTTGTTTTCTCAGAGTAGATTAAAATCCTGTCAACTCACTTTCTCATTCAAACTGGTTATGGGGAGAAAACAAAACATGGGTCGTTTAGGTTCGACATCTTAACATGGACTCAATCCTGACACTCACAAAGGAGCCCATCCAGGTCAAGGATTCTAGTCACATGAGCGTTCAGAATCAGGCCCTAATATTAAACAAGACAATGGTTTTTCATTATTTCCAGGAGCTAATAAAAGCAGGATGTGTCAGACCCCCCAAAAGAGTCTTTGAGTCCACCAAGAGCTCTGTCCCACAAGACCCTTGTTAGCAACATGTCCTATGCTTTCAAGCAAGGCAACTTTCTTCCCACTCCTAGCCACCGCTGTGCAGTTTGACCTAATGAAACCTTTCTCTAAGCTGGAGCAAAGCTAGATTTAGGCAGCAGCTTTGGATGATTGCAGTGCCAATGAACTTTTCCCTTGTGAGAGCTTCTGTTGCAATGAATGTGAGGAATGCATCTTGTCCTCTACATAGGGTGTGACTGTCTGGACCTGCCTTACATGAAGAGGGTAAGGGGCACAGCTCATAACCCTTCACCGTGTCCTCCCCACATACAAGTGCCTACCACCAGAATCATTATATGAGGAGATTGCAGGGGAGGAGGCACTTTGAAAATGGCACTAGAGTGCCAGGGTTTTGGCTTTCCATCTCATCTGTTCTGACTATAAGTGCTTGCTCAGTCATTTACATTGCCTCTTTCATGCCCTGATCTCCATCCTAACCTGGGAAAAACTGAGCATTAACAAACACAGCATCTGACGCCTTGTTAGTACCTATCACCTTCAGTGCATCACCCTCAGTGTAGGACCCTCCATCCCCTGACACACCAAGGCTGAAGTATTACATTGATGGAAAACCCTCACACCTTCTGTTACATCCTCACTTTGATTTTGATGCTGGCTGGCTGGCTGGCTAGTAATATGTGTAGCAAGTCCATCTGGTTGGGCATTTTTCAACAAAATGTTTTTTCATAAAAGACATGCTGATTCATCAGAACCAAAACTTTTTGCCGGAAAGATCTGTTTCGACACATTTCTTGACTCAAAAAACAAATGCTGAAAAAAATTGGAAACTTTTTTGGATTTGGAAATTTGGCCATTTTTCTAAATGAAAGTTTTCCATTTCCTGGTTTGAAATGACCTTTTTCATTTTGAAATGTAAGCTTATTTTAGTACAATATTTATTAAAAAAAAACAAACCCCACCCAAACGTAGTTAAAATTAGAACAAAAGAGCAATTACCAAAACAAAATGTTTTGATTGACCTGACATTGAAATGAAGTCAAGAACAGAAAATACTACACATAGTCAGCATGGCTGAGTTAACAGTGCTTTTGGACCCTCATACGGAATTCAGAGGGTTTTTTTAAAATTGATTTTTCTAAGGATTATTGAAGGAAAAAATAGGAAAGACGAAACAGAAAACAATGGGACAACAATGCTGAGAAAACTTGCTCAGTTCCTTAGTATAGTGTCCAGCTGCCGTAGCTAACAAGTGCCAGCTGACCACTATCTGCATGCATTGAAAGCAGAAAGGAAGTCAGTGGGAGTCTTTGGATCAGGACTGTAGTCCTTCTCAGTGAGGACTCTGAACATGCCACATTTCAGGTTACAAAGTTCAGCTGTGTTGCTATGTGTGCAGGAAAAAGTGTGGCAAATTTTAATATGATTTCTCCCATCAACACATAACTCAGAAATAGCTGTAGGAATTTCCATCAAATCAGGAAGAAAACAAAACTCACCTTGGGGCAGCGGTGAAGCACATAGGGCTGGTAAATTACATCTCAAGGGAGAATTAGGCAGAGAGCTATGAGCAAGCAAAACCAGGCTTATAACTGAAGCCATTTTGCAACCTTAACTATAGCATTTGGTACCAATGAATGCACTGATAAGGGGAAAGAATTGTCATGGTCATTGCAAGTCACCTTCAGGGGAGAATATTGTGAACAACAGCAGATACAAGTTTAAAGAACTAGGTTGAAAGAAAGGAGCAACAAAAAAAGTTCAATTTTTATATGAATAAAATTTTATTGAATTTTAGACAATTAGAAAGAACAAAGAAAGAGGCGTGAACAGTCTCATGAAGGGCATAACCAGAAGAGTTCTCCCAACACTGAAGCAGGGCTGCCAAAGAGCAGCATCCCTTTAAACCTCATGGGAGTTATTGTTACAAAAGCCGAAAGACTTTGTTGGGAAATTTTTTTTTTCACATTAGGATTTTGAAAGCCATTCTCCCCCTCTAAGCGGCCAAGGGAGAGACAGGCAGCACACTAGCAAAGAGATTGCTCCCTGGGAAAGTTGTGTAAACCAGGTAGCCGTCTGCCTGGTTTGCTGGGGAGGTTTGCAATCTCTGTGGACAGAACTGGGAGTACAGGAGGGGTGGTTGGTTTTCAGGAGGGTTTTTTAAGCAAAAAAGGCACAAAATCTCAGCCAAGCTTCAAACCGGTGCAGCAGAGGTAGCCCTCTGTGCAACGTCCGTGCCCACATGGAGTCAAGGAGACAGCCCCTCAGCAGTGTCTGTGTGAGCATGAAAGATATGGCCTCTGCAGCATCTGTGCCATGTGGAAGGGAAATGAGGATGATAGTGGTTGATTTGTACAGCTCCCTTTTCCATTGCGGGGTCAGGGATAGGGACAGCCCCTGGGATAGCAGCCTCCCTTTCCTAGTGCCAAGGGGCTGGTACTTGAGAAAGAGAGTGTGTGTGTGTGGAGGGGGTGGTTGTTCCCTTTAAGTATAGCAATGTCAGCATAATGAATGAGGCATGTGTGGACTTCAGGACATGGCTCCTTGGATCCATCCTCCTTGAGGCATCGGGATCCAGGCTCCTTTCAGCAACCAGACCGTCAAATGGTTTCGATCCTCAGCTTTGATTAAGGCTATTTAGTCGCAAGAGAAAAACCTGGTTGTATGTGAGCACGTGTGGCATGACGGCAACGGAGCACCAGGCACATCTGCCAACGTGAGACGCCCCAGAGACCTGGCCACACTGCCTGGAGGGACCGAGTGAGGGAAAGGGGCAGACAACTAGAACATAGGCCCCATGGGACTGCCTCCTCCGTGGAGCCCCTGCCTTTTCTCTTTCTAAGGAACGGTATTTCAAACCAAGCCCTGACAACCCCAGCATCCCGCAAGTGAGGAGTAAGTGTGGTGCCCCCCGTGCGACACGCACCACGTTGGGACCATGCAGGGCAGCCCCAAACAGCCCAGGAGGGAGAACCTGCATGCAACGGCCAAAGCTAAGCCCAGCTCATAGGGAATTGAAGCGACGTGCCCAGAAACGGAGCAGCTCTTTATCTGTGGAGGCTTTGGGCCAGCCCGTCAGGAGCCGGCTTCTGCTTCCCACCCCCCTTGACTCCTCTATGGCTCTGACAAATACCCTGTTGCAGCAGCCGCACGTCCCTTTTCCGAGCCATTTCTTGGAGAAAGAGGCCCCGCCAGCAGTGGCTTCCAAGGAGGTGAATGGGGCTCCGGAAGCACCCAGAACTAGGGCAGGAAACCGTCCCGTGTGAAGTGAGAAGGAAACCGAAATAAATAGAAGAACTTCCAAGCCCATCCTTGCCCTGCCGCTGTGGGTCTGCCCCTGCCTCATCCCTTTGAAATCGGACTGGCTTGGCCAGCGTCCCCTCGTGCACCTCTTCGATTACATTGCCTGCTCTGGGGCCGGCAGTGGGGGCGTGAGCAGCAGAGCTGATGTCCTCCCTTGGAAGGCCCTTCCTTCCCCTTGCCCTGCCGGCTCTCCTCGGAAACCCCCCCACCTCGCCCGCCTCTCGAAAAAAAACCCATCAGGCAGAGATTAGAAACAAAAGCGCATCCCCTGCAAGGGCCTGGCACTCCGGGGGAGTGCGCTGACCTCCTTGGGGCCTCTCCAATGGCCTTGGCATGGTGCTGAGACCCAGCTGGTGTGGAGGGGCCCCCTGAGATCCCAAGGGCGGAGTGGTGAGGAAAGGACCATCGCGTTGGTGGGTTACAGTCTAGCAGAGGGGGGCAGGCACCAGGGAGAAGTACATCTCCCCCTTCATCACATTTCAGGGAGGAAGAGGAGGGTCTCTGGGCCAGATCTTCGCCCCATCTAGTACGATAGCTCCTTGCTTTCCTTACACTCGCTCTGGCCTCCTATACCAGGGACCCTGCCCGGCTCTGGGCTGGCACCATAACAGGCACGGCCCCTATCCGCTCCAGCGTTGCCTGGCTCACGGCATAGGAGCGTGTGTGCTGAGGCCTCGGCTTCCTGCTGACTGAGCCATTGCTCCTCGCCACCTCCTGCGGGGATGGTGCCGTGCTGGCCGTCACCACCAGCGTCTTCGTTGGCGCTGGGGAAGGGTGGCCTCCGTTGGCATAGACAGGGCGGGCATTAGTGCTCCCGGAGCGGGAGAAGGGCTGGCGCACGTCGTTGTTATTGCTGAAGCGGGTGAAGGAGTCTGTGGTGTGACTGGCTTTGGGGTCGTTCCAGTAGCGGCTGTTGTAGGTGTTGGAGGAGGTGAGGGTGTCGTTCTCTGAGGAGGATGCATCAGCATGGAACGCTTTCGTGGTCGAAGAGCATTTGGGTGGCAGGTCATCCTCCCTAAAGAGAGAGAGGGCAGGAGATCAGAATCCTGTCTGCAATCCCCTCCCGCTCCCGTCCTCCCGCCAGAGAGTGGCAGCTGGTAGTTAGAGCCGGGAGCAGTTTTTCACACACAGAATATTTTGGCAAAAAATACAGAAACATTTTGAGAATTCACATCCATTTAATTGAATTGTCTGTTCCTAAAAAACTCGCAAAAGAAAGTTCGGGAGCAAGGAGGGAAACGGTTCCATTTTTCAGTTTGAAACGACTTCTTGTTTCAAAATTCCTCTACTTTTATTTTTAAAAGTTGAAACTTTTTAAAATGCTCTAAATCAAAACAAAACATTTTGCTTGACCCCAAATGAATTGTTGTTTGGTATTTGATTTGCTGAAAATTTCAGATATTTTTCTGTTGGAGGGCAGGCCTTAAACAAGGTGGGTTTTTTTCTGGAATTGCTAGTGAACTAAACAATCCGTTACTCACCCCGCTCTAGTGGCAGCAGTGATCAAAGGTGCCAGGGGACACTCACAGCAGCCAAGGGCACCATCCTGGCCTGATCACACATTACCCATCAAGATTCTCTTCTTAGTTCTTGTTAATTATCCCACCTGGTAGCACCACGTGAGTGAGGCAAAGATCCCATGGGAAGCAGCCATGTGTTTGTGGAGATAGGAAGCTAACTGGGGACAGGGCCCATACCTGTAACCTTGGACAAAGTCTCTCCTATATCCCCAGAGCCTTCCCCCATGCTGTTTGGTACCATGGACTAGGGTGTCTCATCTGTCCTACACCCACATTCATCCTTTCAGTTTTGAAATCACTCTCCCCATGTAGCCACTGCTGTCAGCCTCCAGCCACATCCCGCTTGTGTAAAGACAGGGTATGCAGAGATCTCCCCCACACCTACAAGAACTCAGACCTTCTCTGCCCTTCCAGACATTTGCCACCTCCATCATTTGCCTCCATTTTCTGGACACAGGTGCTCTTAGCAGCCCCAGTGAAGATCAACGGGATCAGCAGTGAGTAAGCTAAGATCACTCAGTGCCACCTATGACCTGAGGTTCCCTGCCATCTGTCTGTCCTTAGCACAACCTTATCTCATTGGGAATCTCCTCTTCTTCTTCCTCCTTGTGTTTGTTCTTCCAGTAAACCAGGGCCACCGCCACCAAGCCAATGCAAACAAAAAGCACGACTGCACCTGTAGCAATGGCTCCAGCAATCAGGCCGACGCTCCGGGGATGAGCTGTGTGGTTCATGGAACAAAAAGGGAAGGAAGAAATCAGGGTTAGGGTGCCACCTGGAGCTATAGTGTCTGGAGCTAGGGAAGAACATAGTGGCCTAGAAGGGTCTCCATCCCCACAGTCGTGGGCACCAGGGTCCTAGACTGTAGAGGAGTGATTGCTCAGGATATACATGGTTACACTGGTTATCAGAGCAGAGCTCAACTGCATGGCCAAACCTCCCACTGGAACATACGTACGTGCAATGACTTGTAGGTCCAGAAGGCAAGTGCTGGTTCCGATGGCATTAGAAGCCACGCACTGGTAGAGACCTGAGGACGCAGTGCTGATATTCCGGAGGGTGACCGTGCCCTGGACTTGGTCTAGAGAAGCAGGAAGAAAAGAAGGATTTATGCATAACCCCCCCATCTGAGAAAACCATGAAAAGGCAAATCCAGCAAATAGAGAATTCTGGTGAGACTCTTACGAGAGAAATAAATTAGGAAATAACCTTGAGATGGAAGCATCTCTCTCTCTTTCACACACACAAGATTAGGTCTTAAGGAGCTTACAGTAGATGTTTCTTTTTCTTTTTATAGATGAATTTTTGTACATGAAAACTTGGGACTGATATTGTGCAAGAAAAGAAAACCAGACAAAATACAAGCAAGGAATATGCACCACACAACCCTTCAATTAAAATTAAATCTTGCCTTGCAACCCCCCCTGCTAGTCCAGGCCTGGGCTCCTTACAAAGCTCTGCCAGCGTCCCTCACTCCTGTATACAATAAAATCAAAGGATCCCATACCATTTGAAACGCTGGAGTAAGTGGGGGTAGAATAGAAACAGGTGGGTGGTTGTTTGGCCAGTACATCAAGACAAACTTCTAAGCCTCACAAGTGGTAACATGGGGTTTTTCATAAACAAAAAGATGGTCAGGGCCGTGGCTTTATTTCAGATCTGGAGGTCAGCTCCTCCAGAACCACAGCACCCCTTGGCACCATGCTGGGACATAGGGGTAAGTCCTCAGCGTCAAGAGATTGCAGGTTCTTCGGGTGATCCTAATGCTACTTTTCCACAATTTCCAGTCCTTGGCTCTTTTAGTTAGCTTCAAAATGCAGTTTAATCTGTGAGGTCCCCAAAATCAATAGCAACCTGTGAACATTTTGGCCACAACTTTTTTTGTTGAGCTGTTGTAGCCCAAGAGGCATTTCCTAGATGAAGAAACACTACAGTAAGAATGGTCACTAGAGGGCACCCAAGACACTATGGTTGTCAAGTCACCTTTTTATTCCCACATGGTACCTTCTTTACGAATAAGTGAAGGTGCAGTGACTCGGGGTAAACTCGCTACTTTGTGTCATCATTGGCAGCACACACAAAACCAAACCAAATTAGCCACCTGGGGAAGAGGAAGAAAAACAACAGACCAAGCACCTTGTGTGGCAGTTGGGGGTAGCCTGGGGGCATTGTCCAACTTCTCCCAGAGGTATGTTGGCCGAGGGATGCCTTCTTCTGAATTGCAAGTCAGGGTAATATCGCTGCCGACATCCAGAGACCCCTGAATTCTGCAGAGCGGGGCAGATGGAGGGACTACAATGAGAGCAGAGGGGAAAGTGACAGTATGTCAAGAAGCGTATCCAACAAAGAAGCTAGATTCTTGCTGCTCACCCGTTACTTGTGAGTGTGTCCCCCCCATCTGGGAAAGCAGGGCCATGAGGATGGGCAACAGAGTGCAGTTGAAAGGGCAGAATGGGGAAGGGGAGAGACTGAAAGGGAAGCCACAGACACAAAAGCCCCACTAAGGCTCTGTCACGAAAAAGGAAAATGTAACACTGCTGGCTTTGTCATGGCCACTTTGCATTCAACCCATCCCTGGGAAGAAGAGCATCTGCAGTTCCCTAGTTGAGATAACATGATAAGGCCTTTCATTAAATCCTCCTGCTCCATAGCGTATGTTGGTTATGGGCTGAGGACAGCAAAACATTTACATTATCACCTGGCCATGTGCATTACTGGGGGATCTACAACCTACTATGAAGTACTCAATACAGGCCACTTTCAGGGGAAGGAAACCAGAGTCAAGGGACCACAGGTCTGTTCCAGTCTCTTGTGGCTATGTAGGAAACTCTCATGGCCCCGTTAATATATCTACATCCCACCCCAACACTCTCATTCCCTCAGTACATTCCCCAAACCACCTCACACTCCAGTCACAAGAGCCCTTTGTCCCCCAAAACATACACACGCACAAGATACCCTCCCATACCCCCCAGTACAGCCATCAGCCACACCTCACAACCTCCCTCCAATGTTTCCAGGTCACCCCCAATAAGCCTCCAGGGCTGTCTTGTTCCCCAGAATATATCCCACTATACCTAGAGAACTCCCTTGTCTCCCCATTCCCAATACACACACCCAAGACGGTGAGTCCAATGACTCCAATGTTCCTGCCACCTCTGTCTGGAAGGTTGTTGACCAAACACTGGTATGTGCCAGTGTCTGACAGCTGGGTGTTGTTGATGAAGATGGAGGCACTGGTGGTTGGCATTGTCCCTGCAAACCCCACTCGCCCATAGAACTGGGGTGCACCGCCAAAGATCTGCCCACCTTGGTAGAGAATAACCTAGAAGAGAAAGAAGGATTGGACATCTCTCAGTACTGGTTAGTGTGAAGAAGCCAGGTGTGTATTACAGTGAGGGGCAAATCATAAAAGGCCAGCTCCTAATGGACCTCAGTGAAACCGAATGCCAATTTACAAGTAGCTCCATGTGGCGGCACCTTGATAGAAGAATTCTTCTAAGGGAGGATTGCCCTGTGATAAAATGGGAACTCAGCAGTAGCCTCAGAGGCAGATGGTGAGTGTCAGTAATACACTCTCTTCTCAGAGGCAATATGCCAAGTTCCCAAGTCTATTTCTATGACTGCATCTGGGTTGTCAGCCTCCTCCTCCTCATTCGTGTGATGGTCAGCTTAGTTCTCCTCTTGGTGGAGATGCTCTAAATTGATTTGAGGCTGCCCTTTCATAGAATCATAAAAGATTAGGAATGGAAGAGACCTCAGGAGATCATCTCGTCCAACCCCCGGCTCAAAGCAGAACCAACCCCAACTAAATCATCCCAGCCAGGGCTTTATAAAGCCAGGCCTTAAAAACTTCGAAGGAAGGAGATTCCATCACCTCCCTAAGTAACCCATTCCAGTGCTTCACCACCCTCCTAGTGAAACAGTTTTTCCTAATATCCAACTTAGACCTCCCCCACTGCAACTTGAGACCATTGTACCTAGTTCTGTCATCTACTACCATTGAGAACAGCCTAGCTCCATTCTCCTTCAGGTAATTGAAGGCTGCTAGCAGATCTCCCCTCACTCTTCTTTCCTGTAGACTAAATAAGCCTAGTTCCCTCAGCCTCTACTCAGAAATCTTGTGCTCCAGCCCGCTAATCATTTTTGTTGCCCTCCGTTGGACTTTCTCCAATTTGTCCACATCCTTCCTGTAGTGGGGGGCTCAAAAATGGACACAATACTCTAAATGCAGCCTCACCGATGCCAAATAGAGGGGAATAGTCACTTCCCTCGATCTGCTAGCAATGCTCCTACTAATGCAGCCGTTGGCCTTCTTGACAATTAGGGCACACTGTTGACTCATATCCAGCTTCTTGTCCACTGTAACCCCCAGGTCTTTTTCTGTAGAACTGCTGCCTACCCAGTTGGTCCCCAATCTGTAGCAGTGCATGGGATTCTTCCGTCCTAAGTGCAGGACTCTGCATTTGTCTTTGTTGAACCTCATCAGATTTCTTTTGGCCCAATCTTCCAATTTGTCTAGGTCACTCTGTATCCTATCCCTTCCCTCCAGTGTATCTACCATTCCTCCCAGCTTAGTGTCATCTGCAAACTTGCTGAGGTTGCAATCCACCCCATCCTCCAGATCATTAATGAAGATGTTGAACAAAACTGGCCCCAGGACCAATGCCTGGGGTACTCTGCTTGTTACCGGCTACCAACTAGAAATTGAGCTGTTGATCACTACCCAGTGAGCCCAATGATCTTTATCCACCTTATAGTACATTCATCCAACCCACACTTCTTTAACTGGCTGACAAGAATACTGTGGGAGACTATATCAAAAGATTTGCTAAAGTCAAGATATATTATGTCCACTGGTTTCCCTACAGCCACAGAGCCAGTGACCTCATCATAGGAGTTTAATCATGTTGGTCAGGCATGACTTGCTCTTGGTGAATCCATGCTGACTGTTCCTGATCACCTTCCTCTTCCAAGTGCCTCAAAATGGATTCCTTGAAAACCTGCTCCATGATTTTTCCAGGGACTGAGGTGAGACTGACTGGTCTGTAGTTCCCCAAATCCTCCTCCTTCCCTTTTTTGAAGATGGGAACTATATTTGCCTTTTTCCAATCATCTGGGACCTCCCTGATCGCCACGAGTTTTCAAAGATAATGGCCAATGACTCTGCAATCACAACAGCCAACTCCTTCAGCACCCTCGCATGCATTGCATCCGGCCCAATGTACTTGTGCATGTCCAGCTTTTCTAAGTAATTCTGAACCTGTTCTTTCACCACTGAGGGTTGCTTACCTCCTCTCCATACTATGCTTCCCAGTGCAGTAGTCTGGGAGCTGACCTAGTCTGTGAAGACAGAGGCAAAAAAACATTGAGTACTTCCGCTTTTTCCACATCACCTGTCAGCAGATTGCCTCCCCCATTCAGTAAGAAGCCCACACTTTCCTTGACCTTCTTGTTGCTAACATACCTGTAGAAACCGTTCTTATTACCCTTCACGTCCCTTGCTAGCTGCAACTCCAGTTGTGCTTTAGCCTTACTGATTTCACTCCTGCATACTTGAGCAGTATTTTTATACTCCTTCTTCCACTTCTTGTAAGATTCCTTTTTGTGTTTAAGTTCACTGAAGATTTCTTTGTTAAGTCAAGCTGGTCATCTGCCATATTTGCTATTCTTTCTACATATCAGGATGGTTTGTTCCTGCACCCTCAATAAGGTTTCTTTAAAATACAGCCAGCTCTCTTTGACTCCTTTCCTCCTCATATTAGCCTCCCAGGAGATCCTGCCCATCAGCTCCTTGAGAGAATCAAAGTCTGCTTTTCTGAAGCCCAGGGTCCATGTTCTGCTCTTCTCCTTTCTTCCTTTTGTCAGGATCCTGAACTCAACCATCTCATGGTCACTGCTGCCCAGGTTGCCATCCACTTCCATTTCCTCTACCAATTCTTCCCTGTTTGTGAGCAGCAGGTCAAGAGGAGCATGGCTCCCAGTTGGTTTCTCCAGCACTTGCACCAGGAAGTTGTCCCCAACACTCTCCAAAACTTCCTGAATTGTCTGTGTACTGCTGTATTGCTCTCCCAGCAGATTCCCGGGTGACTGAGGTCCCCCAATAGACCCAGGTCCTGTGATCTGGAAACTTCCATTAGTTATCTGAAGAAAACCTTGTTGATCTCATCCTCTTGGTCTGGTGGTTTATAACAGACGCCCACCACGAAATCGCCCTTGTTGCTCTCACCTCTAAACTTAACCTAGAGACTCTCAGTAGGCTTTTCTCCAGTTTCATACTGGAGGACTGAACATTCATACTGCTCTCAGTTCATTGAAATGATTCTCACCACTAGGTAGCCAGGCCCCAGGAAATAGCAGACGGGTGCAATCTCTAGTAACCAGACTGCTACACGGCTGGAATAGCAACATGTACCAGTGACAGCCAAACGCTTTTCACTGGTGGAATCCAGAATTCACAACTGCACATCAAGCGCCTAGGGAGGCGAGCTGGCCTGAGATAAGTGAATTTCAGAACAATGTTTTCTAGCAGTCTGAGAACAGGGCCCAGTGATCTATAGGCCACTACAGAGAAATTGAGGCCCTCCTGATGTCCTTCAGAATGAAACATCACAAACAACAAGCAGTGGGGTATTAGGAGGGCAGGTAGGTGCTTGAGAACATCTGTCGCTTAAGAAGTGTTCTGCAGACTGGAAATATTGCAGAACCCCAAGTACAAAGGGATCGATAGTCCTTTCAACTTCAGCCTGCAACTACTTCCAGATCCTCCAGAGCCACCTCCAAGTCCCCACGTCCCACACCACAGCATGCCCAAGGCTGGGCCATCCCCCTAATGTCCATCCTACACACAGAATACCTGGGATCCAGAGCAGCTCATGCTACATTGTACACCTGCCCAGTGGGTAAGTCAAACCAGAACAACTGAGGAGACAAGATACAACTTGGTTGTCGAATAAGGCAGTGGGGAAAAAACTAGAAACATGAGGCGAGAGTAAGGAACACAGGGCACGTACAGCAACATGGGAAGACATGCTGAGGCACAGGGTGACAACTGGAGACGCAGGAAGAAAGAAGAGGACAGAATCAATATTGGTTGCAAAAGGTGACAGGCTAGATAGACAATTGAGACAAAAGAAATTCTGCCAGAGAATCAGTCCTGACCTCCGTCACCTGGGCCCTTCAAGAGTAGGGGCAACAGGATCGCTTTATCCTCTGGGGTGCCCTATCCTGAGTCATGAGCTCGTGACACTAGTGACAGAAGTCCAGCTACTGCACAGTTTTTCTGAACTATAATCCAGAAGGGTTATCAGCCAACTCACACCCGACACGCCCACCCACGTCCAAGTAGAGTTCATGGGAAAAAGGAAGAGAAAGACAAAGACAGCTCCACGTTCCGAGGAACCCGGCTACCTGTTCTGGCTGGTTGGCATTGGACAACGGGATCACCATCCAGATGACGTTAAGGTTCGTGAGGGCAGCGCTAGTAGTGAAGGTACAGGGCAGGGTTGCCGTCTGTCCCCGAGCAACCTGGATACTCCCTGAGCTCACCGACACCTCAAGGGGGCTCACCAGACCTGTAAAGAAAGGGACACAAAGTTCAAGCATTCACCCCCTTGTCCATGCTCTGGCAATGCCACCCGTTTCATGCAGCACTGTACATGGGTGCAGCATGGCACCAGCACTGAGCAAACAGCAGCAGTCCTTGTCCAATTACCACAGGCCAAAAAGGGCTACATTATCCCGCAGTGCTTTGTAAAACAGAGCCATTCTCCCCAGAGTCATTGCAAAAGGCAAAGGTGAAATGGCAGCCATTTTAACTGAGGACATTCTGGCTTCAGTCCCTTTGAAAATAATGGGGTCCATTTTGAAGACAGGGAAAAATCTGCAAGAGAAGCCAAACTGTCCTAGAGCTAATGAGTAGCATTTTAAAAGCCACTTAACATCAAGATAGAAGGCAGCTCTGAAGTTGTCCAACAAGAACTGGATACAAAAATTTTAACAAAGGGGTGGTAGGGAGAGAGAGAAATAATTCATGTTATAGGAGACGTACAATTAGCCCTCCATTTTTTCCTCATAAAATCCAATATGACCAGGTAAGTTTTCGTGATTGTTTTACATTTAAAGGGATAAAAATATATATATTTTTAAATTCCAATTCTTTCTATGTGGTTACAATGACTCCTGACACTGAAGGAACAGACCTAAGTGAAATGACTTTCCATCATTTATGCTGTTTCCTTTTTTTGCATTTCATTCAGGCTGGATAGTGCAAGTAACCAGGTCAGCCTCACTTTGACTCCCAATCATTTTCAGTTTCCCAGCTCTCATGCCCTGGCTCTGGGCTGCAATGTTGGGGTTGCAAACCTTGCATGGAGATAGTTGAATCCATACAGCCAAACACTGTCCATGTCAAATTTAGCAAGAAAATTCTGCAAAGACGTCTAACATAAAGTTTTGTAAAGAGCTTTTTTCTCCCACAAACTCTAAATATTCAATTAAAATCACCAGCCTGCATCACTTGAAATGTTAATCAGTCCCTCTCTTGTTTAACATATACGTTTGGCCTCTTGAGGGAGGTGGGGGGCACTGTACGACATTACCAGCTATCCGGTCACATCAGGGTGCTGATAATACCCAGCTGTACATCTCCTGAGCGTGGATAGCCCTGTCATCTTCTGTCCTAATTAAAGATGGTCCAAAATATTCCAATGAAACATTTTGCTGTTGGAAGGTGCCAATGTGTGCTGAAATCAAAACGTTATGGGGGAAGCATCAATTTCTACAAAATATCGACAGGAAACAGACAGGCCATCCTGACCACTCAACCGTCTGGGCAGCCTGCCTGGAGGGCTAATGGGGAACAAGGAACTTGGAAGTCCTAGGAGCCTTGGCTTCCAGTTTCTTGACATCCCAGGTTTCTGTGATCTCCAGATCTGGGCAGCCACCCAGGCAGCCTGTCCTGGAGCCAGAGGTCCTGGGGTTTCCAATCTTCTAGCTCCTCAGTAGCCTGGAAATCCAGCTCCCAGATTCCCCAAATTGTCCAGCTCCGTGCTCCCTGGGCCTCCAGGTAGCGCTGGGCGCCTCAGAAATGATCAAAATGAACTTGATCAAAATGAATCAGAAAAGATCAAAATGAACTTTTGGAATTCCCTTTCCACAGGAAATTTCAACATTTTATTTTTTTGCCTGTTTCAGAATGCTGTGTTTTATTTTTAATTTCAGAATTTTCTGCTGAAATGTTTTGGCCAGCTCTGGTCCTGATATCTGAGAGAACTGGGAGCTGTGGGAAGAAACAGCTAACTTAAGTTCAAGCCAGCCAGCAACTATATGGGGATGCTAGTAGTAAGTGGAAGTAAAGAGTTTGATGTGCTAGCAAGGATGACCTCCCCTCAATACAGGGCCTCTGCCTTCCAACTGCTAAGGTGAAAGGCACACCCAGGATCCCTTTGGACTAAAGAGGGGGAGATGTATCTTTGCCCCAATAAAGTGTCTTAAGAACCCAGTCACTGGCTGACGAATGCTCTCATCCTAACATGGGGAACCAGGGTCATCACTGATGCCCACTGTAGTCCGATGAGACAATCCTTATGAGCCTAGCAAATAGAGGGAAAAAGCTGTCCACAAATATTCATTTCAATTTGAAAGGGAATGTGGATTCTGTCATGTTCATGACTCTTCCATGCTCACTGTCTGCAGACTCTCAAGAGCCTAAACATGCTGGTGAAACTACTCAAGAAAAGGGAATTTTACACCTCTGTCTTTGCCAACAGAAAATGTTGCTGGAAACCTTGCAGTTTGTATTGCAGGATCAGATACCTAAGTCATCCAATCAGGGAAACGAAATAAGATCATGTGGTCTATGTAACCAACTAGCATGGTGCAACTGCTAATATTTGTAACAAACTGCAGAATATTAAAATAAACAACCTGCAGCATAATAAAAATACTGAAATAATTCGAACAACATACATAATTATTTCCTTCGGAAATGTGAAAATAATTTGGAATAAAAAATACATTGAAGAATTTCCCAATCGGTTTGTGAGCAAGTCACAAAAAGAAAGAAAATTGGGATTATTCCCCCAGCTCCGAACATGAGCCTGACTTGCAATAATGACCATCCAAAAGGAAAGCAAAGCAACCACCTCACTCTAAGGGTTGCAAAGAAGAGGTGCTAACCTGGGCTAAAATAGCAGCGAAGACACAACAATGCAGTTTTTAACTCAGGTTGGCAGCGCGAGTTCAACCCCAGGCTATCCTAGAGGCTTTAACTCAAGCTGCTAATCGGAGTTAAAAGCTGAGTCACCAGGACTCCCCTACTCCTTGAACCGAGTGGGTTAGCTAACTCAAGTTCAGAATTTGCTTGGTTTTGCAGTGTAGACATACCCTGAGTTACCAAAACAGCCATGGAACAGGGACCTGCTCTGTAGGAGGAAGGTGGCTCCTTGTTATCCCTGGCCTTGATTATCTCACACAGCTCTGCCAATGTCCCTCCTTCCTGGCCTGCAATGCCCACCCCTCTGGTATTCCAGTCCCCGAAGTGCAGCACTCCCTGCTATTCCAGGATACAGTCTATTGGTGCTACTGAACAGTGTGGAGTGGTTTTAGAAGAGGGCATTCGGGGATAGCGGAGACCCAAACACATTTCACTTGCCCAGGGTACGTATTTGAACCTGGATGTGCAGTATATGAATTCAATGCACTCGATACCTTCCCTCTTTGCTTAGCTGCCCAGTGTCCCACCTCCCACTCTCACTTTGCCACCTTGCCCCACATTTCAGGAGCTGCCATTGCCCTGAGTATTTTAACACTATCAGCTGCTCTTTGGCCCTGAGTGCCCATGATGCAAGAGACAGATAAAAGACACAGATTCATGTTGTTAAGCTAAGTGCCACCTGCAGGGCTACGGCTGGGGAAAACACACACAACAGCTTCTGACAAGCAAACATAACAAAAGTGACAGGGGAATGGGAGACTGTGTGCATTGAGAGTTATCCTTGCACCAGTGTAAACAGAGAGATGTGCACACACACAGCACCAGGAGGTCATTACTACAAAGTGACTCTTCTGCCAAGAAGACAGTCTAATGTGAAGAGGAAACAACAAAGATCACATGCTCTTTACAGGCTTCTCATTCTAGCTTAAGCCCCATTTATTTATATCCCAGACACACAAAAATTATTACTATAAATAGCCACACACAGACACATCCACACACTCCCATCTGCAGACACATCAACACAAAGACACATTCGGACACAGGAATACAACTGCCCCAACACAGCCAGATGCACGTGAGCAAACACACAATGAACACATACAACCAGAAACAGACACGCATACCGAAAAACTCTGAAAAACACCCATTGCTATAATGCGAAGAGTTACAAGTTCAAGTGTTAGGAAACCCAGAGTTGCAAGTGTCCATATTCCCCCATTGACATTAATACAACCCGCTACCTAACCAGAGGGATATAGGTTTTGCCCTTAACATAAATATGAAGGCTTAGATTTTCCAGGCAATCTAAGGGAATAAGGTGCCCCATTTGGGCAGCTAAACCCCTTCGGCTCCTTTGAAAATCCCAGCCTAATATATAGAATTACACATCAGACCACAAAGCGACAGAGAACTCAGTGAAAGCTGTGTTACAGCCCCACCTTTATTAAGTGAGTACCCCAAGCATTCAACAAAGTTAAACTATCCGCCAGAGGCAACCATCTTGCCCCTGTAAGCAACAATCATCTGGAATCGATTCCAGGTACAACAGTAGCTTTTCCTAGCTTTGGACTTCAGTGCCCATCAGGTGTACATTGGATATTCACATAGGTCTCCTGACTTACACTGGTGTCAGTGGAGTTACACTGGTATGAACCAGTATAAGTGAGAGGTGGATCAGGCCCATAGTTTGTACACAGGAGACTGCGCTTTGCTTTCCATTTTAGTCCCAAAGCACCAGGGTGCAGCATTTATGTAGAATAAATGTTCCATTTCTGCATCACCTACTACTAGGGGAACCAGCTGGCAGAGTGATGTTTTGGCTACAAGGGGGTTGTTAGAAATTACAGAGCTGGTATCATTAAGCACTTGTGTTTCTAGGACCTGGCTAACAAAATAATTGTTGGAATTGGGTCAGTTTGATTTCATCTTTGATGGGATCCCCTCGGCTTTCCAAGTGCTATTCTCAGCTACCTTCTTTATCAGTTAAGGGGCCACTGTCCAGATTTCATGCCACATGGTTCATGCTTACACCTCTGGGGTCTAGTCTCACACACCATGCCACTAGTCTGTTAGCTCCCACATATAGATTGTTAGCCAAGACTGGTTGGCTCAGAAACGGTCAGGGGCAAATGAGGCCAGCCAGATTCGTGGGCACCTACGCACATCTGCAAGGCTGAAACAGAGTGTGTCTTTAAAAGAGCTGGCAAAGACCACCACCAGGACCTGCAACTGGCTGGAACTGGGTGTGGTACAGGCAAAGTGATCTCTCAGTAAGCTGAAATCAAGGTCCGTTTTATTGGAACCTTGCGTGGCAAACAGAAGTGCAGCAGTTCAATGAATATCTAAAATGTTTGCTAAGAAGGGAGAAGTTAAGCTAAGATTTGTGTGTGTTTGTAGTGCAGTCCATAGTCACCGTTTGCCACCAATTAGAGAGATAACCCAAGTTAACTAACCTGAGTTAAGACTGTAGAATAGACATATCAAAGCAGCCATGGAACAGGTACCTGCTCTGTAGAAGGGATGGGGCTCCTGGTTATTCTTGACCTTGGGTATCCCACACAGCTCTGCCAATGTTCCTGTCCTGGAGACCCCCTCCCCGACTATTCCAGTCCTGGGTCCCCACACAGCTCTGCCAGTGCCCCTCATTATTAAGTACTCCTCTTTCTAGGATCTTGAATTTCTAGGACCTTGTTGCTGTGGCATTGCTTCCATGCTCAATACCAAACCAGGGATGTGAAATAGTGTCAGAGAAGTGATCCTGTGCCTCCTTCAGTAGAGAAAGGAGGGTGGAACAGGGAGTGGACAGGAAAGGAAGGAAGCAAACAGAGAAACTGAATCAATCCAACAGCACCACATGGAAACTTTTCAGTAAAGTGGAGATGGTAGGAGCAATGCTTCAAGACCCAGACAAGGCAGTTAGCAATCCTGCTGCACAGTGGTGCAGAAGATGCCTTTACAGTATATAGCACTTTTGGTTTCACTAATAATGAGGGCCCGGAGGACATAGACAAGGGAACTGCCCAGTTCAGAAAATTCTATAATCCCATATAGAAATGTGGGGTTCAAGTGGGATAAATTCTGGGATCCTAGCCAGAGAGAGAAATTACAGAACCATCTTTTACTGAGATTAAAGTAAAAACAGGTAGCTGTGAGTTTGGCCCCATGATAAGTGAAATGATGAGGACAAAACTGTCTTCAGTGCTAAGGAAGACAGATTAAAAGAGAACACTTCTACTGGTCCAGAGCCATGGTCTGACCATGCTATCTGCCCCAGGCGAGCTGTCGTGGCTGGCGGATACAATGCCAGAGTGACGGTAGGTCTCACTCCAAGAACAGGAGAAGCACACGCAGAGGAGAGAGTGATATATGCAACGAGCACTTTGGCTGCAGGACCTGCTAGCACAGCATCCATTTAAGAGACCACACGAAGACACTCACAGTTCTGAGTACAAATGACATTGATGCAGAAAGGACAGCCAAGACACAAGAGGGATATTGTCCCTGCCGTTAATCCCTTCTGGCCTATGAAGGAGCAACTGCTTTGCCATGTAGTAATCCACTCTGTAGGGGGGAAGAGGGTTGTTCCCGAGTGCCAGAGAAAGAAAGCGTTGTTTCCGCTACACGAGGATCACTAAGGCTAGAAGAAGGGTGGTAATGTGCTGGCTAGCACACTCAGGAATAGTGTGAGGCTAACAAAAGGCTGCTCGGTGTGTGCCCAGAACAGTCTCCACATCCAAAAGAGCCACTGTAGCCACATGAGAGCTCTGACTTGCCATGGAAGAGGTAATTCATTAGAATATTGATCTCACCCGTTCTCACGGGTTGACGCTTTTTCTAAGTATCCCAGTGAGCTATGGCTCCCAGATGAGACTGCCAGCTCAGTGATGGCCCAACTACACGCAGGACTGGCCCTGCATGGCATCCCACAGCAGCTCATGAGTGACTGTAGCCCCTTTGTGAGCCCCAAGAGCCGAGGAAGTGCAATGGAATGGGGATTAGATCCGATGTCTGACTAGTCCAGCATACCCCAATCCGATTGGATGGCCAAACGAGGAACATCGTCCTTGAAGTCATTGCTCAGCAAGGCAGGGAAGTCGGGGATGGGCCCACATTTAGTCGCGAAGGCACACACCCCCAGCACGTCATACTCACCGGCACAAACACCAACGGGGCGGGTGCTGAGAGGCAGACTTCTAGTGGAGACAAGCACTGAGACATGGGATCACTAGTAAGATGAAGGAAGATCCGGGTCCCACAAAAGTGATTCTGTGAGTGCATGGCAAGGCCAAAGCAGGTTATGGCCCAGCGCCATCCAAGGGTGTTGCACCCGCTTACACCACATTGGCTCCATTCTCAGGGACACACAGCTTAGGCAAGTGATCCTGTCAGAGAGTCTGCTGACCCCACAGGATACATCCAAAGAAACGCATCTACCAGTAAGTCTCATCCACCGCTTACGCGGGGCTCCAATCGTTGCTGCATCTGGGCATGTGTAACTAACCATCAGTCATGCTGCTGACCCAGCTTCTTCCCTACTCCCAGCCACAGACCTTCCCCAATTCCCTCCACTATCCCTGCCCCCAGCTGAGAATTCCCTGCTGACCGTTCATCACACGGGTCTGCAAACAAGGGCGGAAATAAGCCAGTTGGCTTCACCCCCTTTGCCCTCAGAGAAACTTGTGATTGAGTCACATCCGACAAACTTACCCTGGGATCTGGGAATCAGGGGCCCAATACAGGAAAAAGCCTGAACACATGCTTAGTCTATCCCCATTTCCTGAATAGGGATGCTGTCCTGCATCAGGGCCCTAGCTGGGTTCTTTCTGAAGCATGCATCCTCACCAGTAATGCCGTGGATAACAAGATCATCAGTGATGGACAAGAAGGCATGGACTCCAGCTCCCCCTCCATTAGCTTCTGCAGAGCTAATGGGAGTAAAGAGCTGGAAAAGCTTAATACTGGTCCCAGAAATGCAAGATCTCATTGACACGTGTATTAAAAATTTATATAGTAACAGACTAAATCTGTTTAAAAATCAATATGTTTTTCCCCCCTTCAGTTAAACACAGGTAAAAAACAGAATTAACTTGTCAGCACCTTCACACCGAGAAAAGTGGTCTGAAATCCATCTCTTTAGCACATAGCCGATTGAATAAACTGATTCATCTCCCCAGCAGGGGGAGCCATGTACCCCATTGAATAAACACTCACCTGCTCCAGTACCGTGTGTCCCCTGCACCATTAAATAAGAAGGCAGGACAATGAACACGCTAATTCACATAGAGCAATCAGAGGTTTGGGATCTTGAACCCTGGCCTGCGGCATTTCTTGTTGATTGCTCCGCCAGCTGATCAGAGACATCTATTACCCACAAATCTAGGCTGATCCCATCTGACCCTTCTCTACTATCATTTATAGCCCACATCTGGACTTGCCAGACAGAAAACAGAGTAACTTACTGATGAAAAACCCTCGCTGACCTACCCTGCCCTGTACTCAACTCCTGGCTTCATGAACAGGGATAAGCCAGCACTCCCGCCTTTTCCCCTGGAAGAAATGAGTTTTTCCCCCATTACTGGGAGGAGGCTTGGAGCCAGCTGCCTGACCGCAATAACATGAAGCATTTCTCATTTCCCCTGCCCTCTCCACATTGCCATCGGATGGGAACCAGAGTTTAAGACAAGAAGAAAAGAGGTGAGATTTCAACAGTCAGCTCTTGGGAGACAGCTTTCTTTCCCTCTCACTTCTTCGCTCAATGATCTTACCTGATTGAAAAAAAACAAAAACAAAAAAACGAATGGAAGTTTTTGACTAGAGATAAAAGAGGATGGATATTTTTGTCTGATTTTCAGCAGTGTGTGAACTGGAAATGGATTCCAGGCATTAAATCATTTCCTTGTTTTGAGCACTCTCCAGCCAAGCTTGTGAACCTCCCTCCTCTCTCTCAGCTTCTGTCCCCACTCCATAGCACCAGCTTCCTTTCTTCATCTCCACACAATTTGGCGATTGCTGCCACAAGAGCCTTCTCCTTTGCAGCACATACCATCTGGAGCAGGTCTCCTTGTGCCTCTCTAGCTAGGATGCCATTGGTATGCAAGCTGGTGACACAAATAAAGTTGTATTGTATTATAGCAAGATTACAAAAATAGGAAGGGACATTGACAGGAATAAAAATAGCATCTACAATGACATTAGCTAGGATAAAACTAATCAATCCGCATGCTCTGGGGCATACTTTAATCCCCTTTCCGTGGTATAGTATTGCACAATTAGGTACATTATGGGAGGTTTAACACTTCCCTCTGATGCATGCGGCATTTGCCGATGTCAGAGACTGCTCTATTCTGTTCTGACAGTCCTTGAATTCCCAGCGCTTGCATCTGGCTGCAGAGGAATTTGCTAGCAGCTGTACTGAAGGGTTTCGGGTATTCTTTATCTTGTTTGCTGAGCAAGGGCAGAGGGTGTCCATGTGGGATCAGGAACCCATTCAGATACTCAATACTTTGCTTCTTTTGCCAATTGGGAAAGACAACAAGGCATAACTCAGCCCATGATCCCACCGTGTCATCCTTCGAGGTCACTGTTTCATCCCATCTCCTCCCCTCTCCCAGCAGGGTCAAATAGTGACAGGGGAAAGGGGCAAACAAGGCAGCCGTAGTACCTCAGTAAGTGAGCCCCCCGATTCTGTGAAGTCGACTCGACTCACTTGGGTGGGAGGCCCCTCTGCCAGGAAACGTCTAGCTACTGCAGGAAGTACGGCCGGTGAGTCAGAAGGAGGTGGCCTTCCCTCCTGGGCTAGTGCTGAGCAACTGTCCCAGGATGGTAAGAGGGCGGCTCCGTGGCTGGATGCACAGGTTTCCAAATCACAAGGAAAGCCAAGGCCTTTCTACAAGTATCCATTAAAGACCCCATTGCAATTCATGCCATCCCTGTTATCCAAAGCTCAACTTGCGAAACTACAGGTGGTCTATCTAGATTTCTCCTGCAGTTTCAATTGCCTTCATGCCCTGTCCTTAATGTTGTATCGTGTGGTAACAGCTACGGTCCACCTCAAAACGTGCCTTTTGTTTGCATCCTAATGTCATTTGCCTCTACAGAGGAGCTGCAGGACATCGGGATTTTGCTTCAGTTGGAGGTGCCTTTCCCCATTGCCTGTAGTGCACTAATACCAGAGGCAACCACAGTCGGACTCCCAGCACTCCAGTGTGCAAAGATAGGGCAGGTGGGTAACTGGCCTAGAGGGGTTTCTGGGTGGGGAAGGGATGTGGCTCTAGGGAGCCAGGGTAGCTGCTGCCATGGATAGAAGTTGCAGAGCATGTTACCTGTTTTGGCAGGCCCCTCTCTCTCTTCTCTGCTCCCAAGTGTACACAGAGGTTTGTGGACAAATGCTTCTCAAGGTGTGGGGGGTACCCCTGGGGGAGAGTGAAGGACTAGCTGGACCCATGGACAAGCCTCTCACTTGCTCTCCAGAGTTTCAGCTTTCATTTTAAACAATAAAGTTATGGTTGTGGAGGAAACCTTGAAAATGTGACGGGAGTGTAACCAGTGCAGAGATGTCTGCCTGAGTTTACAGAGAGCCTGAAACAGTAGTTCTGAAGTGGGAATGCCCCCATTCATTTCAACTGGTGCTGACTCAGGTGTTAATGATATTTTAAACACCCCTCTGGTTAACTATTTCACTGCTTGTCCCAGCATATCAGAGAAAGGGAAATGTTGTTAGAAAGATCTAGATCTAGATCAGTGCTTCCTTCCAGTGCTCTATATAAATATATCAGGGGGATTAACGTTAGGGAGGGAGAGGAATTATTTAAGTTTAGTACTATTATAGGCACGAGGACGAATGGGTACAAATTGGATATTAGGAAATTTAGACTGGAAATTAGACGAAGGTTTCTAACCATTAGGGGAGTGAAGTTCTGGAACAGCCTTCCGAGGGAAGTAGTGGGGGCAAATGACTTATCTGGCTTTAAGACTAAGCTTGATAAGTATATGGAGGGGATGTTATGATGGGATAGTTTAATTTGAGCAATTGATTTTGGATTATCGGCAGATAAGTCTGCTCAATGGTCTGTGGGAATGCTGGATGGGATGGGAACTGAGTTACTGCAGAGAAATCTTTTTTGGGTGCTGGCTGGTGAGTCTTGCCCACATGCTCAGGGTTTAGCTGATCGCCATATTTGGGGTCGGGAAGGAATTTTCCTCCGGGGCGGATTGGCAGGGGCCACGGAGGTTTTTCGCCTTCCTCTGCAGCATGGGGCATGGGTCGCTTGCTGGTGGATTCCCTGCAGCTTGAGGTCTTCAAATCTCACTTTTGAGGATTTCAATAACTCAGTCATGGGTTCGGGGTTGTTATAAATGTGTATGGGTAGGGTTTTGTGGCCTGCCTTGTGCGGGAGGTCAGACTAGATGATCATATTGGTCCCTTCTGACCTATGAGTCTATGAGTCTATGAGTCTAAGTATGGGGAGCGGTAGCAGAATTGAAGCTGTCTACATTAAGATGTGCAGACCTTTAACAATGCATGACGGAGAGCAGCCACGGTGTAATTGGTTTAATTTTTCTGAAGGGGGACTCAGTTCTCAAAAGTTGGGACAGACATAATCCCTTGTTTGGACAGACATAATCTCTGGTTTGGAGAGACATAATCCCTGCAAGCGTCTCCAATGACAAGTGAGCCTCACCCCTTCGGAGAAACAGTTCGGCCCCCAGTGTGTAAAATATCCTGAGATTCTCCTACATGAGAACTGGTTAGGAACGCAGGACATTCTTATACAGAGCAGGAGCCTAATTAATACTCCGCTTGGAATCTGGCGGTAGAGACAGTGCCACTTAGTTTTTTTCCCCCATCTCCCTGTTAAAATTCACTCTACAAAGCTAAGTCAGCAGAGATGCACCGCGCTGCGGATTGGTGCCAAGTGCAGTCAGCATGTGCCATTGCTGACACAGCAGAGCAGCCCCTCCAGGGGAAGAAATCCACTCGTATCTCTGCAGTAGAACACATCCGCTCCCGGGATCAGGGAAGAGGGCTCGGAGTTAGGAAGGGGAAATTGAAACAGGTTACCACGGCTCTGCAATGACACTTGTTCCTATTTGCTGTTTGCCAAGCCATGAAAAATACATTAATGGCCCAGCAGCCTTGTAAATGATTTATGGTCAAAAGAATAAATTTCTTCCTCTTCTCCTGAAAAAGGCGACACAATGATAAACTGCTTAATAAGGGAAAACAACACAAGGCTCAAACCTGATCAATAATATATCAGAGTGGGAAGGAAAGGGGCCAGCAGGGACAAGGAAAGGGTGCTGTGGGGAGAGGCAGTGCACATCTGGGGATGGGAGGTCAGGAGGTGGAAAAAGTGGATAGGCATGTTGAAACATATGGTGTGGGGATTATGCATGTTGGGGAAAGGCACACTGGGTATGGGGCAGATGGGTAGAAAAGTGGGGGGAGGCATGGATCATCAGCAATTTTTAACATTGCTAGAAAATACTCCAAAAATCAGGAACAGAGTCTGAATGTATTGCCTCAACTTCATTCCCTTTCCTAACAGGCAGAGGTTGGCACCTCGCCTCTCATTGCTGGACTTTTTCATGCTGCAGAGGCTCCAAAAAGCTGGCAGAAACAGAGACCCTGAGACCAGACACATCTTCAAGGAAGTCCCTCTGCCCCTCTCAAAATAAAAATCCTTTCATCTCCTGCACCCTCTGTTCTCCCCAGTGACTCACAAGGACTGGAGCCGGATGCCACTGACTTTTGAACCAGCCGATCACAAAGAATCTTTAGTTCACCTTGAACACAAATGCTCAAGATCTATGACTGCATTATCTGTACCCAAAGCAGAGAGATCTCTCCCTCACCCTGCCAAGAATCTTTCTGTCAGAAGTAGAGAAGGCAAACACAAGGCCTGGAACAAGCTAGCACTGATCAAGCACAAGCGGGGTGATGATGCACACGTGCTCCCCCAGACATATGTAAAAGAGAGACGCCCCTCACTTTGCTAATCTCCGAACAATCCAGACCCCCCGCCCTGCCCCCGCACCAAGGTGCCCCCTAAGAGGATCTGCAGGAGGCCTCAGGTGGTGCTGCTGTGTGCCAGGGACAATCTGCCAGAAGTGGCAGCGAAGCCCAGGCGGTGTTTGTGCTGATGCAGATGCACGTTGCAGAAATAATGAGGCAAGAAGCCAATTGAAACACACGACATGTGCCTGCCTGAATGATGGTGTATTCTGTCACACACATGCAAACATACTTCATACGGGGAAGGGGAGGGGTGTCTGTGCATAGACAGTACACCAATTAACATTAATGTAAGGCTTCGTTTGAGAAACCAAGCTCTCTGGAGCTGGGCCGTGCCCCAGTAAAGGCTTCCTGGAGCTCAGGTGACAGCTGGGGATGAGTGTATCTGGAGCTGCAAGGCCAACGTTGCAGACTCGGCTCTACCACTGCATGTTGTTTTAATGATGAGAGGTGGTGGCCTTTGTATAATTGCTGTGGGAACCAGGGTCCTGCTGGAAGGTGGATTTTGGTCCCCTTTCTAATGCCAAAAAATTCTCGTACTTTCAGATTTTAGGGTTCAGTTTATTTAAGAACTAAGAGGCTGACACCTCGCTCACACAGGGGCCGTGCCACTGCAGTCAAGGGGTTTGTTGCCCTCCCAGGGGCTGTGCCACTCCAGCCTGAGTCTGGCACCTCCCACAGGGATCATGTCACCCCAGCTTAGGGGACTGGCACCTGCCACAGGAGCTGTGCCACCAGGCACGGTCCACATCTGAGCTCTGAATCCTTGGCCTACAGGTCAATGGCTGCTACCTGACAGGGACCACACTGCTTATAGTGCACCACTCCAAAAGATCTCATTTAGGGTCTGAGCCAACTCCCTTCAAACTTAACAGGGATCTTTCCATTTACTTTGACAGCAGTTGGATCAGACCCTTAATACACACCTTTGCTGACTCCCCAGGCTTCCTTCAACCTCCAAGTAATAATGATAATAAAAAAAAAAAAAACAAGCTCTCGCCCTCCTCCCACTCTTTGCCTCAGCTTAATTGCTCCTATTTGAAACTCCTTTTCCTGTAGAGATCTGGAGCCCTGAAAGACAAGGAATACCTTCTCCTACTCTTCGGCAAGGTTCCTGAGCTCATAGACTCACACAGACTAAGGTCAGAAGGGACCATCCTGACCATCTGGTCTGACCACCTGCACAATGCAGGCCACACAACCTCACCCACCCACTCCTGTAATAGACCCCTAACTTCTGGCTGAGTTACTGAAGTCCTCAAATCATAATTTAAAGACTTCAAGATACAGAGAATCCACGCTTTACTGTAGTTTAACCCTGCAAGTGACCCCCGCCACATGCTGAAGAGAAAGGTGAAAAATTCCCATCATCTTTCCAAGTCTGACCCATGGGAAAATTCCTTCCTGACCTCAAAAATGGTGATCAGTTAGACCCCTAGTATGGGGGAAGACCCTCCAGCCAGACACTTGGGAAAGAATTCTCGGTAGTAACTCAGAACCTTCCCTATCTAATGTCCCATCACTGGCAGTTGGGGATAGTTGCTACTAGCAGTCGCAGATCAGCTATATCGCATCATACCATCTCCTCCTGAAAATTATCAAACTCTGTCTTAAAGTCAGTTAGATTTTTGCTCCCACTGCTCCCCATGGAAGGCTGTTCCAGAACTTCACTCCTTTGATGGTTAGAAACCTTTGTCTAATTTCAAACCTAAACTTGTTGATGGGCAGTTTATATCCATTTGTTCTTGTGTCCACACTGGTGCCTACCTTAAATAACTCCTCTTCCTATCTGGTATTTATCCCTCTGATATGTTTATAGAGAGCAATCATCTATCCCCTCAGCCTTCTTTTAATTAGGCTAAACAAGCCAAGCTCTTTGAGTCTCCTCTCATAAGGCAGGTTTTCCATTCCTCGGCTCATCCTAGTAGCCCTTCTCTGCACCTGTTCCAGTTTGAATTCATCTTCCTTAAACATGAGCGACCAGAATCGCACACAGTAATCCAGAAGAGGTCTCACCAGTGCCTTGTATAATGGTACTAACACTTCCTTGTCTCGACTGGAAATAAATCACCTGATGCATTCTAGGACTGCATTAGCCTTTTTCACTGCCAGATCATCCTGTGATCAACCAATACACGCAGGTCTTTTTCTCTTCTGTCACTTCCAATTGACACATCCCCAGGTGATAGCAAATATTCTTGTTAATCCCTAAATGTATGAGCTTGCACTTTGCCCTATTACATTTCATCTCATTTCTGTTGCTCCAGTTTACAAGGTCATGTAGATCTTCTTCTATGATATTCTGGTCCTTCTCGGAATTGGCACCTCCCAACTTTGTGTCATCTGCAAATTTTGTTAGCACATTCCCACATTTTGTGCCAAGGTCAGTAATAAAAATGTTAAATAAGATTGGTCCCAAGACTGATTCTTGAGGAACTCCACCAGTAACCTCTTTCCAGCCTGACTGTTCACCTTTCAGTATGACCCATTGTAGTCTCCCCTTTAACCGGTTCCTTACCCACCTTTCAATTCTCATATTAATCCCCATCTTCTCCAATGTAACTAATAATTTCCCATGTGGAGCTGTATCAAATGCCTTACAGAAATCCAGGTTAGATTCAATCTACTGCATTTTCTTTGTCTAAAAATTAGTTACCTTCTCAAAGAAGATCAGGTTGATCAAGCATGATCTACCTTTTGTAAAACCACATTGTATTTTATCCCAATTACTGCTGACCTCTACATCTTTAACTATTTTCTCTTTCAAAATTTATTCCAAGACCTTGCATACAATTGAGATCAAACTAACAGGCCTGTAGTTTCCAGGATCAATTTCTTTCCCTTTCTTTAAAACAGGAATTATATTAGCAATTCTCCAATCATAGGGTATGACCCTCGAGTTTACAGATTCATTAAAAATCCTTGCTCTTGGGCTTACAGGTTCATGTGCCAGTTCCTTTAATGTTATTGGATAGAAATTATCCAAGCCCCCAAATTTAGTCCCATTAGGGTGTTTGAGTTTGACTTCCACCTTGGATGTGCTAATTTCTACCTCCGTATCCTCGCTCCCATTAGCCATCCTGCCACTATCTCTAAACGCTTCATTAGCCTCATTGCTTCATTAAAAACAGAGGCAAATGTTGGGCCATGCCTAGATTTTCTTGAATCTCCACCCCATCCTCAGTGCTTAGCTATTCCACTTCTTCTTTCCTTGTTTTCTTTTTACTTCTATGGCTATAGAACCATTTGCTATTGGTTTTAATTTCCTTTGCTAGGTCCATCTCTGCTTGGCTTTTGGCAGGTCTCACTTTATCCCTACACTTTCTGTCCTCCAAGTGGTAGCTTTCCTTGCTGAGCCATCCCTTTTTCCATTCCTTGTAGATGTTCTACTTTCTCTTAATTACCTGCTTGAGATGCTTGCTCATACAGCTCCCTCAGCAACTGAAGCATCTTGTTGCACAGTGATTCAGCAAGGATTCCTGTGTCACTTAATCTGCACCTTATGCACCCAGGTACTTAAGCACATGCTAACTTTCTGTGCTGTGCATAGTCCCATTGAAGGCAACAAAGTCAATGGGACTAATTTCTCATGTTAAGGTTAAAGCATGTGCTTTAACTTGCTGAATTGGGGGTCTAAGAATCCGACTCTGGGCCCATACATTTCAGTTACAAAACTCCCATTTATTTGAATGGTCAGGATGGGGCCTTAAGCGAACAGCACACTTATGAACAGCACATCCTTCAGGCTGTTTTCTAAAAAACTGCTATTGCTGTTAAAAACATATATGTGCAATCACAAAGTGCAGTTTTAAAAAAGGCTCCCAATACAACCAAATCAAATCAGTTTTCACCAGGATATTCAAAGACTTTACTTCGCAGTAAGCAATGTAAACAAATTATATGATTCCTCTTTTATTCCCAGTTGATTTGAATCTAAGAAGCCAAAGGCACACTGAACCATTTTTACTGAAATTTTAACACCCGTCCCCACAAAACTTAAAATTAAAATAAAAAAACAAATCTTTATGTTACTCTGTACCTCAAAATAGCACCCTGTAAGCCCCATATTCACCACTGGTATATGGTAGTGAAATTTCATACAAAGCATGCCTTGTAACATATCATATGAAAGGTCATGATCTGCTGAAACTCATTGTTCTGTCAAAATATGTATATCATTAGTGTGTATGAAGTTATGAGATTTTGCTATATGGTTGTTATTGAAATATGTTGTGAGTTTGGGAGGCACCCACTGTTAGTTTTCCAGTGACAATGAAGGTAGTGACCCACACCCAAACAGGCATTAAGCGACCATCATGAGCCACTGACCAGCAGGGGAATTGTAAACAAGAGATTTACAATTCTGTAAGAGACAAATGTGCAAGCACCATACAATGGGGATTGCTCAACTGTGTGACTCAGCAAGGCCCACTAGGATATGTCTGGGCCAGTATCTTTTCTGGGACATGACATGAGAGTATAAAATAAAGGACAGTGGCATCATGAGACCATCTCTCTCCTTCCCCAGCTACTCTGACGGTAACAAGAATGCTGAAAAGACAAAAACTTTGAACTGGAGAGACTGGTCCCAGGCCAACAAGGAATTTCAGCCTGTGTATCAAGAACTGTAACCTACCTGCAACACCCAGTGTGATGAGAAAAGCTGTTTGTTTCAACTCTTGCTTATTTTGAAAGTCAAGGATTTAGAATGAGTGTTTACTTTTCATTTTCTTAGGTAACTATCTCTGACCTTTATGCCTACCACTTATAATCACTTAAAATCTATCTTTCTGTCATTAATAAACTTATTTTAATGTTTTATCCTTACTAGTATTCCAATTTACAGAAGGAGAAAATGGAGACAGAGACAAAATGTCTTATTTAATGTCATACAGCAGATGAGCCACTAACGGAACCAGGAATAGAACCAACTCACTTGAGAGACAATCTCATGCTCCGTCTACTCACGTCACCTCCTAGAGCACTGCAATGTCTTATTGCTAACGGTTTGCAATTAATACACAAATTTATTATCAAGGTAAAGATCAGCAGCTTTACTGAGTATGTTCAGCTTTGCCAGAGATCTACACACTGTAATACCAACAAAAATTCCCCCAAATGACTCAGCACCAAAACCCACGGGGCACCGTGTGATACCTGGGACGGATTCATTGATGGGAAGGGATTCTGGAGCACAGAAGGGGGAAAAGTCACAAACCTTCACAAGAGACTCAGAACCTTTTAGTGGCATCTTGGAAAAATAGAAGCATTGTTACAGTCCATCTGAGCTGTGGCAAGGGGCCTTTAACACCATTGCTGTCTTAAACTGTCACTAAAACATATAGCAATGTGTCTCCCTCTTTACTTGCCCCTTTCCTGTGAGCTGACCCCAACTAACCAAACCTAACTGTGGTGTTGGATTGACAACCTGCCCTCTCCTTCTCCCTTTCTGGATATCTTAGAATTTCCTTTTACAGGAGTTGCTAATATTATACAATTACATCTTCTGCAGAAAAGGCTCCTTCCTTGTTTTTTACATCTGGGTGAGCGTTGTAAGTTTCCCCTACATGACACACTTGAGGAGAAGCTTATACCCAGGAAATAAGGAACAGGGGAGCTCTGCACCACTGGGAAGGGATATTTTTTTCTGCACAGCTGGAATAGCTTTTCAGATGTAATCACTCCTCAAACCCCAAAAAGACACAAAGCAACATTAATATAAAAAAGCCAGATCAGATGTGGGCGGGTTTAACAATGGTTTGAAAATCCCTCACGTATAGTCTGGATACTAGGGTTTTTCTTTGTTTTGTTCTCCTTTTTGCATATGCCACCAAAAAAAAAAAATTAAAAAGCCCACTGAAGCAGACCTAAAATCCCCTGCTCCGTTTGGGGGTAAATTCCCTTTTGAAATTCAAGACACATACGTTAAATTTTAATGTTAAACTTCGGATTAAAAATTAATTCAAAAAATTTTACAGTTTGGAACATTTACAAGTGCAATGCATTATTAAAAACTCAGATCGGCAGCACTCTGCAAGCTCAAGTCTCCCCAACCCTTTCCTTCTTCTGTGGCCAAAAGGCATGCACTCACCATCATCACATCTCATCCATTTAACTCAAAGAAATGGAACCAAAAATAGAAGCCATGCCACTACCTCCAAAGAGCTCAAAAAGTCCACTTCTCTGGGCCTCCGTTTTTGAGATCTGTATGTCTCCAAATTCAAAGTGAGCCCTTCCCACTCTAATAGCAAAGCATCAGAAGGCCATTGGGAGCATGTTCTGACACAAAGCCCAGCCTGTCCTGATTGGAACAAGTGGCACATACAAAACAAAACCCCTGTGCTGCTATGCGCATATGTTTAGGAGAGATGGAGTAGGGGTACTAGATGACTGGTTGACTCAACCTGTCACACAACGTGAATCATGCCTTTTTGACCCATTCCGTTTGAGCCCCGCTGTCCACACACATTGAAAACATATAGATCCAAACCAAAGTGCTGGATCTGACTGCCTGCAAAGCTTAGAGAAACTTGTCGCTAAACTCTGAAGTTCAGTCCCCTCTCTAATGTTGAGTTTGTTGATCCCGGCAAGAAAGAAATTGAGCTGACATTAAAAAGCACTGAGAGGTCTATAACCAAAGAACCCTGAATGGTGACAAATGGGCAGTCTCCCTCAGTCCGCTGAGCTATTACAATTAGCTACACTCCGGTGATTACAGAACAGGGAAGGTTTCTGTAACAACAGACTGTGGCACCGTGACTCCATCATGAACTGGGGGAAGAGGGTGGTTATTTTTAAATGTTCCATGGAAAACTTTTAAAGACACTGTATAGGGGCCCCAGTAGCAGTCGCTAAACAGTTTCTATCCTAATCCTTTTTCATTTACATATGTTCATTACTTTCCAAAACTTTCACCTGAAACTGTCACCTCAGGGCTGCTCTAACCTATGCCAACTAAAGACCAAGAATAGCCATGGCGCAGTAGTGCTGTTCCTATGCTCTACATGACCCCTGGGCTCTGTGGGGATGGTGGATGAGGAAGAGACACAGCAGCCAGTTACACCTTCTCCCATGGAGTCCCCAGCTGGGGAGATCCAGTGGCTTTCTTTTCCCTTTGGTGCAGTGCAAATGGGCTGGGATACAGAGGAAAATCGGGTCTGGTTGCTATGTAAAGTGCTTTGTGATGCCTAGAATACACAATATAAAATTAAATTCGACGTGGGCCTCAGTTGCACAATGCATAAGCCTGATTTTATTGAACTTTCAAAGAAAACAATGCAAACCGTCCCTAGTTATAAAAAGGTACTTTCAGACTGGGAGAAAAAAAATAGATGAGATTAAACACACACACACACAAATCCCACTTATATCTCCCTTGTTTATCATAACTTTCCCTGCTGTATTTGCTAATGGTGGTAATAATTATTGCTAGTGAAATCAAAGCCCGGCTCCTTTCCCAGCTTTTCTCCTCCCTTGCTTCATCATGCAGTGAAGTCATAGCGCTGAATTTGTGACATCACATCTCACCCGGCCCAGGCACCCATATGAGAGGCTCCAGATGGAAGGCTGTGACAGCTTCACTGCATGATCAAACTGAAGAGAAAACAAGGAGAAAGCCCTTCTATTAAAAAAGCAAAATCTGCAACTACCCAGTATCACTGCAAACTGAAGACAATTAAAATGGTGCCAATTAAAAATGTACATGCAATCTAGTGTGAAATTCCCTCTTTAACATAAACCTGCCTATTCAAGGTGCTGATATGCTGCTCCCCCCCATTAGTATCTGAGCATCTCTTATCACCCGTGTCAGCTAAGGGAGTATTACTCTGCAGGAAACTGAGAGCTTACCTGATTTGTCCAAGGTGCAGTGAGTCTGAAGCTGAGAGTGTATCTCTCCCAAGCGAGCGGTGGAAAAGGGAAAATGGTTACCTCACAGTGCTCAGCTCCCTGCCAGGCACACTTTCCTTCTGGGGTGATGGAGAAGCAGTGTTCAGTGAGGCCAACAAAGCCACATAACTCTGAGATTCAACATTTTACATCCTTCAAGATGCAAAAAACAGAAGGTGCCAAAGTAGTTTTCCCCCTGCTTTTCAGTTGCTTGGGTTTGTGACAGATTTCTCTGCAAGGGGTTTCCCAAAAGCTGCACCAAGCTTTAGTGGCAAATGTTAATATTCAAGATTTAATTTATAGTGCAAACCCTGTCAAACCCTATTGCCTCTCTTAGCGTCCCCCCATTCCCCCAGGGCATCCCATCCCCTCCTCGCTTACATACAGGGCTGAGCCCTTAAGGGATGACCAGTTGTTTAAATGAGTGTTATGGCAGGATGTATAGCATACGCTCCAGTGTCATACATGAGTCTCTCTCTCTGCTGGATGGAGGTATATACACAACACAGCCTGCAGGCACTGCGGCTCAAGGGATTAATTAATGAACATTCTTGTAAGCCCCAGGCATCGGCAAGCTACAGCACAAGTGAAAATGTCAGCATCTGAGCAGCGAGCTGTTTCAAGTTTGAAACAAGGTTGCTGGGGCCCAAGGGTGCGTGCTCTGATTGGCTAGTGAACACTCCAAAAGGATGGGTTAATCAAGAGTCCACTCGACTCGGTCAAAGCCGCTATTGGTGAGCCATTAAACAAGCAGAAAAGGAACAAGGAGGGAAGGGGCCTTTCAAAAAGAGGGGCTTGGGACATGGAAAGGCAAATGGAGACCACCAGATATGGCAGGTAAGTCCTCAGGAGACTGATGAGCATTTATTTCCCTGTGAATGGAGAAAGTGACCACTAAGAAGGAAGGAAAGAGAGAATGAAATAAGCAGGATACAGGTAAATAGAGAAAAAGCAAAGAAAGAGAGTAGAAAGAAGTAGCAAAAAACATTAGCTGGGAGAAGACTCTGTGTGTGTAATCTTCATGGAAGCAATATTTGTCTTTCCCCCAACAGCTGAAGTAGATCAAAAAAAGGGGAGGATGCTCACTGATTCTGGGAGTTATATGTTGCCACAAGTGTTGATGTCATGTGGTGAATTAGCACTGCATCAGCTTGCTTGAGGGGACATGGCATGGGGTTGATAACAGAAGCTAGAGCAGTGGTATGAAACCTTTTTGGCTTGAGGGCTACAGATATCATTTTTACGATCCTGAAGGGCCACCAGTCTCCACCAGCAGGCGCCCTCACCCCAATGCAGCCAGATGGAAGGAATCCTCGCTGATTTCCCATCCCCCTGGCTGCAGCAGGGAAACCGCATACATCCTGTAGCCCCGTGCACTCCACCTGGGTCCCTAGGAAGTGGTTCCATTCTGCAGCCAGGGGGACGGGAGATCAGTACTCCCTTCCCTCTGGCTCCAACAGGGATCCCAGTGCCTATGGATCCAGACAGAGCACTTCGCCTTGCCCCCTGCTACAGCCAGAGGGAGGGGAGCGCTGATCACCAGTCCCACTGGCTGCAGCAAGGAGCCTTTACTGGTCTTGTAGCCCTGCAGCAGTGCCCTTCGCTTGGTGCTGTATCTGCTGCAGAGGTGGATGGAGGAGGGGGCGCAAGGATATATGCGATGACATCTCACCTGCATTGGTGAGTCAGGCAGTTCAATTGGAGATGTGTCCTTGGGACTTGTATGACCTGGCAACAACTGATCTACATGCTGCTGTCAGGTGAGGTCATCTGCAGTCTGGACAGTCTAGGAAACAGGTCCTGTCTGGGCAATGGTTGTAGCTCCAGAAGCATAGTCACAAGCTAGGACAGGCTGTCCAGGACTAAAGGTTCGGTCTTTTGCTCTGTGTGCACGTCTGATTACTTGGTTGTGCTGTTGATGTTGTACAACTTGTCATGCTTTGGAGAGTTTCGGTGTAGTGAAGGTAGCACAAGATGTTGTCACACGTTAACGATAGTGATGCCGCTAATCTGGTCAAGGCCAGTTGAATAGTAAATAAGTTACATAAGTTGTTTTGCAATTTGTTATCCAGCTGTGTTTGGTGCCAAGGAAAGCAAAAGTGTGAGCTTAGTTATTTGTTGTTCATAAGCCAATTCCTGCTGTTCCCTAGAGTATAAGAGCTTGAAATTATTGTAATTGCTTAGAGATTCAGCCACAAACCCCACCTGGAGTGTCTGGCCCTTCCCCTGCAGCCACTTCATAGAGATTTGTTAGGGTCTCCCTCTGCTGTTTGGAGCGTAAGCCGTGATTAAAGCTAAGTGTACCTATTTGGTGTCGGTGTGTTTTTATTACTCACCTGGTATCCAGAACCTTCAGGCATAAAAGTGCCTGGCATAACATTCAACAGGTCAAAGCAAGTGCACAGCGGTCGTACCATCCTTAGAAAGGCCGGAGAGGCTTTGGTCATAGAATAAGGTGTGTTTCTGTAGGATAGTAAGGTGATCAGATGCTTTTGAATGGAAAAATGTCCCCACGCAGTCATCTTACATTTTTGGTGCTTCCAGCAGCACAGGTCCTTCTTCGTTGCTACTTTTGTTATGTTTGAATACTTGGAAATTACTTGCATTCAGAGGGAAATCAGCAGACAGGGACATAGAGATGTAAACACACAGACAAGGTATATTTAACTACTCTAAAGACCAGACAGAACTGACTGAGCTATCCCATGATAATCTACTCTGTTGCTATGGAAACAAGCTAGGCTCTGTTGCTATGGCAACAAGCTAGGCAGGACACAAAAACAACAGTTGAAACAGGGAAATGGTTTTGTTTTCTTAAAAATGTTCTACAAAAATGGCAGGCAAGTCCTCAAGTGACTGATGAGCCATTTATCTCTCCATGAAAGGGGCAAGTGACCACTATGAAGGAGGGAAAGTTAGAAGGAGATAGGCAAATAACAAGGAAGAACAAAGGGAAGGAAAAGAAAAGGGACTGGAAAAGAATAGCAAATAAGTTTTCTGGAAAAAAAAAGTTTTGGTTTTCATCTTGTTTCCCCTGTCTTCTCTCCCCCCCTGTTCCCCTGTGCCCCTGCCATTTTCTGGTGGCAAAATGGGAAAAAGAAATGGAAAAAAGGAAAATAAAATGGGAGAAAACACCAAAAAAGAAACCACCTTCCTAAATCAGAAGATTTTTCAGTTTTTCATAGACAAACTGGAAAATTTTGATTGAACCAAAAATTTCTGTGAAAATTTTGTGTTAGCAAAAAAGGCCAATTTTCATCAACAGATATTTTTGGAATGAAAAATTTGGACCAGATATACCCTGCAAATGTCTCAGTTGCAACGTAGGCAAGGCACAGGCCTTTGTGAATTCACTGATCAGCATGCTGATCTGATGTCAAAGCTCCATCCTGTGTGAGGTCAACGGCAGAGCAGTTTAGTAAGCTGGGCTGATATCAAGGCACATGCCCCTGGGGTTTATTGGCTCAGTCCCTTTAGCTTGCTGGGCTGAAGCCAAGATGCGGGGAATTTGTAAATTTGCTAGCTCAGCATCTTGACCTTGCTGGAATAATGTCCGGACAGACCTTCTGTGAGATCTTTTGCTCAGCACTTGTTGCTTGCTGGACTAAAGCCAAAGCATAGGACTTTGTGAAGTTATTGCCTCAGCACCTTTATATTTCTAGGCTTATGTCGCAGTGCAGGCCTTTGAGACAGGGCCCCCACATTGGGTGTGGGAGGGAGGGTACACTTTACCGGGGCCTGGAGGTCCTCGGGGGCCCAACCCAGGCTACAACCCCCATTACCAATAAAACAAAATTTTCAGGGTTCATGAGATTGTATGTATGGGATGAGGGATTGTGATATGTGTGTGGGAGGGGGCCCGTGTTACAAGTTTTTATTGGGCCTGAAAAAATTATGCTTGGGCCCTGCTTTGAGAGGTCATGGGATCAGCACCTCTAGCTTGCTGGGATGATGAGGTCTGTGAAGTTCCTATATCAGAATCAGTGGTTAAAGCAGACCAATGTAGGAGGGCAATCTCATCCTTTTGGGTGGTTATATGTTGTCATGGGTGTCAATGTCATGTGGTGAATTGACAATGCATCATATTGTCTGAGGGGAGATTATATAGGAAGAGAATGGAGATCAAGGAAATCATCTCTCTCTCCCCAAGAAGGTACATAGCCAGCCATACGAGAGAGAGAGAGAGAGAGAGAGAGAGAGAGAGAGAGAGAGAGAGTGTACATGCAATGTGGAAGTATTCTGTTTTCATTAATTCTGACCAAGACAGAGGAAGCTGGTGGCAGGGTCTCCCATTTCCCCTGCAGGGGTGGGACAGCTGGAAGGAGCAGAAAAGGATGACCCAACACAAGGACATATCTTCCTGGAAAAGAAAGGATGAAGATGCAGGTAGAGGATTCCAGGTATGGGTGCTGATAACCCTATTGGCAGGAAACTCTGAACCTTGTAAACTTCACCACCCAGTGAAGACACGGGGGGATCTGAGGAAAGAAAGAGGAGGATGAGCTGTCTCTCTGATTTAAGGAGAGATATCTTCCTCCTTATTCTAGCCACTGCCTCCCTCAACACAATGTGAAGTTTAATGACCCAATGGAACTCCAAATGAAGCCAGGGGGATTTTTCTATTGACTTCACTGGGATTTGGATTAAGCCTTAAATAATCAAAACCGAATATGTTTAATGTGTGACTGAAGGGAATTAATATGGATGCGACTTTAACGTTACATCTAGGGCCAGGAGAGTCTTAAGGTTAAGTGCTCCCCTGCAACATTAACCCAGCTACACTATACATCCTGTATCATTTATAATTACACATTAATAACTGAGAATAAAACACGGAACTGTACATTTAAATATAGAAAACAGGGCTTCAAAATGCCATCTGTTCAAAGGAAAACAACAATTAAAAGCAGAAAGTAATAGATAGATATGTTTGCATTCCTTTGTCTGGATGTCAGTAATAAAGTCTTGCTCACTGCAGTGCATTTTGCTGTTGTATTTCTTGTGATAAATTAATAAAGAAAAACATTTAAGAAGAAGATAATACTGCATGTGTGCCACATGGCCAAGTTAAAACTGTGGAAGGAGCTTTCTCTCTTGGGATTTCTTGAGTTTTGAGTACTTGATTTTGCAACCTTATCGTTGCATTAACCATAGTTTCAAAAATTCAGTTTGCCTGGGCTTTTTAAATAAAGGAACTACATTAAAAACCAGAGATCAGATTTAGATCTGTTTGGCTTACACAGTTGACAAGCTCTGCAGACCATTGTAATTTCCATGAATTGACAACCAAATCTCACTTGTTTGAACACAAGTTAACCATAGATCTTCGCTAGCTTCAGGACAACTATGATATCCACTCCAACCCTTCCCGCACACACGCCAAGACCTCAGTGAAATTCAGATCCTGGCAGAGCTTCTAATGTCCACAGCAGCGAACCTATGACATCAGGGGCAGAAAGAACTAGGATTTCTAATGGTTTCCAGATAGAATCCCTGCCAGCTTAACAGACCTGCTGCCCAGCGCAGTGCTGCGATCACGCACTGACTCCTGGAATTTGAGAAACTGACCTATCCATTGCTCAAGGTCTGTCTCTGCCCTTCTCTCTTTCATTCACAAGGCAAAAAGTAGGGTCTGGCTTCAGACTCCTGCTTGGGTGAAATGCTCCATGATGCAGGGCCTCCTGAGGAGGCTGCTCAGCTTGCTTTCCTGGCATAGCAGTCAGCTCCAGATGTGAACCCTGTCGAGGAACCCAAACTCAGGGGTCCTTACTTACACATCCATTGCCCAGCGGATGGTCCAAATTAGCCAGACAGCAGGTTAGCAAAGTCAAAGTTTATTCTTTACGTAAAGGAGGTGGCCCGATGGTCAGGGCAACCCTAAGCATACATTTCTTAAAGCTTATATAGTCTTACACAAACAAGTCTTTTACGTCACGGTTTCCATGGCAATACTTACTAAAAACTCCTTATCTAAGGAATTCCTTAGTCTCCCAGTTTCAACTCCCCCTATCTAAGTTGCAAGGTCTTTCTCCTCATTCTGTACTTACTGGCACCTTAGGACTCAAAACAATCTTATTATTGCTACACATAATAAATTAAACATCTGCTAGAAAGGCACTTTTCATCTCATGCTTTGTCAGCCATTTAGTCAGACTGGTTCCCCTGGAAAAGAATGAATCCATCTTCTTTTCCCTCAACAACCCAGGGATCTGAGATTCGGGCTCCGGTGAGCCTGTTCCCCTCCCAGGGAGCTGTGTGAATAATGCTACAATGGGACCCAGAGGTGGCTTCTCATTCCCTAAGTACTAACTAGGCAGTAACTGCATTCCCTGCCATTGCTGTGTCCCAAGGCCCAGGGATTCCCAGCACATGACTCATTAGCCCAGGATATAGTTATTAGCCAGTGAGCACTCAGGAGACTGAAATCTCTATTTTTCTTAGAGCTGAGGGGAGCAGAAGGAACAAATCACTCCTCTGGGGAATTTCCCTTCTTCCTCTTCCCCAATTGTCCTAAAGTATCTATGCAGCTCTTCCCCCCAGGTGACTGCAATGTCCAAAGTGTTTGATCTCCTGTGCACCATGGTAATGACGGGTGTTTTTCAGAACTTCTCCAAGCCCACGCACTTGTCTGGACACACACTGCACCCCATCGTCAGCTTACAAATGGACTTTGAGAACATAACGAATCTTCTGCTCTCCTGGTCCTAACACCACCGCATCCATGTGAAGAGAGTGGCCTTCCCTCCATCCCCCCAGAGAAGTGAAATGACAAAGCTGGCTTGCTCCTGAATTTATCCAGCTCTCTGCATGCCCTAGAAAAACTGGGAAATGCCCATTCACAAGACCAATGTGTCAACAAGCTGGCAGAATAGTATGGCTTGCTGGCCACAATCATCAAGGTCTTGGCCCCAACTTGCTTCCCTTCCTCTGCACCGATTGAGACGATGACCATGATTTACTGCCAAACTCTCTCTGTCAGAGTACACAGACAGAAGACTAGGATGGCAATGCTCTAAATCCGCCTGTCAACAGCACAAAGAAATCCCGCATGACTGTGCCATCACGGTAGCAGAAGCTAAGAGAATCTTCTCTTTCTCCATCATCACAGCCACAAAAATCACAGCTGTACCAAACAGCAAATCAGATCAGCACCCCAGGCTGCACAAGCCAAACATTGGACCAGAGTATATGGAGAGTTCTCAGCATACTTTGCAGAAAAGATTAATCTTACATGAGGGCAACTAATTGGGGCAGAAAACTCTAAACCAGACCAGGGGACATTAATCGCCCACTGCTCCTGGTGGAGCTTGGGCTTGTCACAGACGATTAAATTCTAGAAGCCCTGATAAATATTCAAGCCACCACCTACAAAACAGATCTGTGCCTCTCCTGGCAGATGAAAGCCAGTGAAGAACAATTGTGCCCGCTGCGAACAAGAATAACCAATCCCTTCTTCAGAGACGTGAGCCTGCCCACCTCCATAAAAATCATTGCCTGATCCACACAAAGCCAGCAATTGATGCAGAAAACCTCTCCAACCTTTTCACCATCTCCAACCTCCCATTCCTAGGCAAAACCATTGACAGAGCAGTGACAGGCAAAGCTTAAAGAACATGCATTTGTCAGCCAGCATGCTGCTTGCTTCACCACTGGGCGTGGAATGAGAACAGCCCAAGAAGCACTAATGCACAACCTCTTTCTGGAGATGATAGAGGCCACACTGTTAAACCTTTCTGCAGCTTCCTGCAAAAAGCACCATAATGATTATTGTCCCCCTTCTCCCACATGGTTGGAACCGGCACACACCACAGAGCCTCCAATCATTTTTTCCCCAAAAGGACCCAGAAAGCAGTGATGGCCAACTGATCCTTTTCCTCCAAAACACCTCAACTACACATTGCCACAGGAATCCATCCCATCCCCCTCCTCCTCTTCCAGATCTGCCTGCGGCTCCCTGGAGACTTAGTGAGATGCCATGAAATCTGCTGCTACTAACAAACACCACTGAAACTCAGCCACGTAGCTCGTTCTCCACAGAGGCAACACTCCTGTGAACTAGCTCAGGGCCCTTATCCCCATTGTACAGAGAGAGAAACTGAAGCAGCAAGAGGCCAATGCCCACATTTTCCAAAAATGTCTACTAAATTTGATTGCCTCAAATTTTGGGTGCCCAACTTTAAACCCCTAGAGCCTGGTTTTCTGAGATGGTGAGCACCCATAATTCCAGTTGAAATCAACAGGAGCGGTGGGTTTTGAGTGGACCCTGCTCTAGTAATGACACAATGTGGCTGTGTCACCACATTGTGCCAGGACAAAGCTACGACCCAACACAGTGACACAAACCAGTCTGTTTTGCACAGCCGCCTTCAGTGGAGGAACAGGATGGACAGCAGTTATATGATTATCTGCTCTGAACTCCCCATTATCCTGATGATTTCCAGGGAAATTCTTGCTACATTCAATTTGGCTGAGGCTTGGCACTATATTTAGAATCTTAAATAAACAGCCAAAGACCCATTTTTAATTTTCATTTAGATCCAGGATTTATATTTTAGTTGTTAATTTTGTTTTTAATCTCCTTGTGCTTCACTGATTCTCAGGGCCAGGGAGAGGCAGAGTGGGGTGAGGAGCAGGAACAGACGGGTGGGGGACGATACGGAGGGAGGGAAAGACAGCAAGGGGGGAAGAGTATTGTTGACAGCATCTGATCCTCTGATTAATGTATTTCTAAGCAGATTAACCGAATCCCAACTGCTCTGTGCCAGGTTTCTTCGCTAAGCTTCTCTCCCCTATGTAAACAAAAACCCCACGGAAATGCATTTCTGTGAGTAAATACCCCCAGCACGGATCAGGCCCAATGCTTTCCCATGCCCAGACAACAGAGAAGAACATGGCAAAGGGAACCAAGGAAGAGAGAGAAGGCAACATGAGCTTCTATGTCCTTTTTTTAAAAACACAGCATTGGGCTCTCCTGCCACAGCTTTGCAGGTTGCCGGAGTCTGTTTCAGATTGTCCATCCTAGAGAGGAAAGGGATGAAGGGAGAAGAGGGGTGTGGGGGGCTGTATTGTTTTGATCTTAGATGAGCACGAGAATGTGTGACCTCATTATGCTTTACTTATCCATAACCCTCTGCATAGCAACAGCTACAACACAATGACAGGGGAGGGAGAAAGCGGATGAAAACAACCCATTAGAGAATCACGGAAATAACAGACTCAACAGAAAATAATGAATTGCTGAACATCAGGCCTTGCCCCTTCTCAGCCTGCTCCAGCAAAGCGTGAGTACAGAATGCCTATAAAAAGAGGTACTTTTCCATTCTATTCCAGGATCTCGGAGCACTTCACAGCCATTCAGGAACCAAACCTTGGGGCCCCTCTATGAGCATCATTTTCTGTATTTTAGAGATGGCGAAGCAAAGAGAAAAAGTGACTCACCTGAGGTCTCTCAGCAGCCCAGTGACAAAGCTGAGAACAGACCCCCCCCATGCACCCCACCCCGCGATACGATGAGTCACAAGCATGTGGTTTGGCTACACGACCATCCTGTATTTGATGACCAAATACCACCCTCTTCTGACAAACATTCAGAATTTACTCTCCATATTTATTTAGGGCAGCAGTGGGGGCAAAAAACCTAACTCATTTTAAGACTGAGCTTGATAAGTTTATGGAGGGGATGGTATGATGAGACAGCCTCCAATGGCATGTGGCCCACGTGCAACTACTAGTAGCAAATCCCCAGTGGCCAGCGATGGGACATTAGATAGGGAGGGTTACTACAGAAAATTCTATCCCAGGTGTCTGGCTGGTGGGTCTCACAGACATGCTCAGGGTCACTATATTTAGGGTCAAGAAGGAATTTCCCCCAGGTCAGATTGGCAGATATCCTGCATGGAGGTTCACCTTCTTCTGTAGCATGGGGAATGGGTCACTTGCTGGTTTGAATTAGAGCAAATGATGGATTCTCTATAACTTGAAGTCTTTAAATCATGACCACGGAAGCCAGTCAGCCAGACGCTCTGCCGTGCCCATGTGAAACATCAGTATGCAACATTTGTTCTGCACAAGCTGTTAACGCTGAACAGAATAAATGCAACAGTATGAAAAGCTGCTTTCTTAATGCAGCATGATGGTTATGTGCAGTGGTCAGTTAGTTAGGGGTGACCTAAGCTCCCAGCCCCATTCCCAATATTACATTTGGGGTAAACTGCAATTGTCCTATGAAGAGCTCAGAAACAGGAATACAGGATCATTGATGGTGGAGGCAACCAATCCCGATTCTTTCAACCCTGAGGAGGTGGTTTCAGAACATCAATATCTATTTTACAAAGTTTCTGCTCCCCCATGCAATCAAAGACACCAGTAAAAATGTTCTCTGGAATCTGGCTCGGATCTTCCATTCCCAACTGAAGAGGACGTCAGTCTCAGCCAGAGGTTAGGGGTCTATTACAGGAGCGCGTGGGTGAAGTTCTGTGGCCTGTGATGTACAGGAGGTCAGAGTGGTGATCACAATGGTCCCTTCTGGCCTTAAAAGTCCATAAGTCTATGACAGGATTTGCCACCTGTCCTGATGTTGAATGTGCTGATCACAGCTTCCTAGCCACTTGTGGAATACGAATGCCACGCTTGTGTCACACAGTGTGACAGCATGGTGAATCTATCCCTAAAGAAAGTCTAGAAGGAGAAAATCACTAGGGAAAGGAACTACCTCACACACCTATCCTGTATTCAGGGAATTCAGTCGATCAGTCCTGAGCTTCTCCCACACTATTCCCCCCCAAATTTCAACCTTCTTCTGAACAACTGATTGAAACACTCACTGACTATTTTTTTTTATTAAATGGGTCTCCTCTTAAACAGGAAGGATACAACTGATCTCCTACACTAGGTTCAAAGTGAGCAGGGTTTTAAAGTACATAAGAAGGAAAGAAGAGCCGTTTTCATAATTCAAATCTAGCTCAAACTGCTAAGACGTCTCGTAAGGTAGAAGATGAAATGGTTCAGAAACTAAAAAGAAAGAAGAGGAGCACTGATGTACTCAAGAGTGTCCCTTCTGAGTTCATTGGCATTCCAGCTACCCAGATAATGGGCTGAGCTTTGTAAATGGAGAGGACACTTTAGGCGTGGAGCTACTCTAGCATTGCAGCTAGATGACAGTGGCTAATATAAATTGTCCCTGTGGAGACACCACCACACAAGACTTATGAATAACACACTGATACTTCATTGTACCGTACAGCGGTGTGCTCAGTTCAATACCTTGTCATACAAAAATAATTTTAAAAAAGAATCCTTCCTGGAAAGGGAAATTGAAAGGGAGAACGGGACCAAAAAAGAATACACCAAGTCAGTTAAGGCTGCAGGGAAAAGATAAGGGCAGGAAAAAAAAAAAAAAACGGGAAATGAGTTTATGCTGCCCAAGGCGCTAAAGGAACTAAGAAGGGATTTACAAATTCATTAGGGGGGAAAAGATGTGCCTGAAAGAAGGTAGGTTCATTAATAAATGAGGATAGGAATGAAACTAATGATTCAAAAATGGCTGAGCAGCTTTTTTAAATCTGTCTTTAGGAGAAAAAAAAGTAAGAAGTTTGGACTTAGAAAGGAAGGAAGGAAAATTTTGTCAGACATCGCTACTGAAAAACAGCAAATAAAGAAACACTTGGATCATTTACCAATCAGTCAGTCCAGATACAGTAAAGAATGTCCTAGGACTTAATCTTGCAAAGATGGATGTACCTGGGTAACTTTATTCACTGTAAACAGTCTCTTTCACTTAGATACACTACTCACAGTGTGTAAAGTTAAGCATGTGTTTAAGTATCTGCAGGATTGGGGTTGTTGTTAAGGGAATTAGCTAACAAACTTATTATATCTTTGACAAATAAATCTGAAAAACTACAAAGAGGTAGGAAAGTTCCAGAAGACTGAAGAATAGCAGACCTAATATTGATTTTCAAAAAAAAAGTGATCCTGGCAATTATTTTACTATAAGTCTAGTTTCTATCCCTAGTAAAACAACAGAACACATATTAAAGAGAAAAAGATCATTAAGCATCTAGAGAACAGATCAGGGCTTTTTGGTGCAATAACACAATTACTATATGAAGAGAAAGTGGTAATGTTTTGGGATTTTGGACAGAACACTCAGGTGGGTTGAAAACTGGTGGAAGGACTGTAAATAAAGTATCTTTTGAGAGAGAGGTGTCTAATGGGGTACCACAGGGATTATCCTCAGGTCCAGTTTATTAAACCAGGAAGGAAAGTCAAAAGGAAGTGAACAGCATGTCAATAAATTTGCAGATGACAGTCAAGTGGAAGGCATAACAAATGCCAGGGTGGACAGAGAAACAGGCCCTCATGCTGCAAAGACATCTCTAACTGTAAGCAAGTGCAAATGCACATCTGTAACTTTAAGCATGTGAATAATGTGAGCATATGAGTAACCCCAATAAACTAACTGAAAGTTAAGCACATACGTAAATCTTTGCCAGAGAGGGGCCATAATGCAAAGGAAACTAGACATACTAGAAACACGGGCTGAACACAACCAAATGAGATTCATCTTGAAAAAATGTAGCTGATACCCCTGAAGACCAATAATCCAAAACTCAGGCTGGGTCCACACTGACGGTGGCAAATTCGCTGCTGTCAGATCAATTGCTCTGGATCGACTGAGTGGTCTGTGTAGACACGCTCAGTCGATCCAGCAAGCGACGCAGGAAAACCACCCCAGTAAGTGGCGTAGCGCTGTGTCGAAGGGAGCGCTGTTCCCTTCGACGCAGCGCAGTGTGGACGCCGCGCGGAGGAGACGCTGCAAAGTCGACAGGAGATACGCGAGTGATTTACGTCACCTGCGTATCTCCCGTCGATTGCCGCTGAATCGCCAAGGTAAGTGTAGACCGGGCCACAGACACTGAACAGGCAGGAGAAACCAGGGAAGCAATCATGGTAAGAGGGACATCGGTGATAGACAGCAGCAAATAAGAAATGAACTTGTGACACTGAAGCAAAAGCAGCTCACACAGTTTGGGGCTGCGTACACAGAAGGATCACCGCACAGCATAGGTGGGTAATAGACCATTCTACACCTCTCTCTTGCAACCACCCCAAGAATTCAGTTTTGCTCATTTCATTACCCAAAATGAATGGCAAATTGGAGAGAATTCACAGAACAGCAACAAAATTGATCAGGGAACTGGATAGACTCAAGAGAAAAGACAAACAAGGATAAATGTGCATAGCTTTACTAAGGAAGGACTCAGAGGAAAAAGGCATAATAACTCTACAAAGATATCTGAAGCATGTGAATATTAAGGAGTGGGAGGGATTGTTTTAGAGTGGTAGCTGGGTAAGAATGAGGAGTAATGGGTTTAAACTAAGGAAAATCAGACTGCATATCAGGCAATACATGGCCCCGATTCTGCTCTTACCTCTGTGTACATTAGCAGTAACTCCCCTGAGGTCAAAGGAGTTGCACTGGTATAAAATTGATATGAGTGAGATCACAGAGAGGAACTAGGTCATTTACATCTCTCCAGTTTATCTGATTCTTTCCCACACCAAAATGAAGGCTTAGTGCTGGGGCTTGGGGTTTGTTTGTTTGATTTGTTCCTTATTTTTAAGAAAAGCAGAGCCTTCACTGAGCATGTAGGTCCCGGTGTGGAATCCATACTGTTGCAGAGGCAAACAGTGTGGCTGGATTTTCCAGCAGCTCTGAATAATCTTATGACCATTAACACATGTGTACTGAATTAAGAGAAAACATTAAGAGTCATCAAGCTCCATTTTTCAGCATCATCCTCATTATTATAAACATTTATATTATGGTAGTGCCTGGAGGTCAACAAGATCAGGGACCCATGGTGCTTGGCGCTGTACAGACATACAGTAAATGACAATCCCTGCCCCAGAGCGCTCATGCTTCCAGCTGTCCACTGATCACGTGTGGGACGGGAAGGCAGAAAGGAATCTCTGAATCCTGCCCCAGCTGATACAACATTGCACAAACTGGCCAGTCACTTTTCTCCTAAGCACAGACAGAGGCAGGATACCAGATTAGATCCCCTATGATGCATCTTGCTCTCTCCATACAGTTTGAGTAGGCCCAAACTTTGTCTTACATTCATATAATTAATAATCTGTTCAGAAAGATTCTTTGCCTTTAATGTTTTAAAAAAACAAAACAATCCCCACACTGCACCTCCAGTTTTCACCCCAGAGGTTTACAGAACCACCAATGCTAGAAGAAACCTAGATAATGAGCACTGCTGCAGAGAGAAACTCACTTTCCACTAAAGTACAGCCAGCGCAAGAGTGAAATGCATCAGCTCTTTAACAGCGCACAGCAATACTGCATTTCATCCACAACTCAGCAAAAGGAAAGAGAGGCTGGTGCAAACTAAACAACTCCAGGAGGAGGTAAAGAGCCAGAAAGCTATTCATAGGCATCAGAGGGTATTGTGTGCTTTTTAAAGCCTTGACCCAAAGCAGGTCAGAAAAGGAGGCTTTTGTTTTAATTCAGAAAAGTCAAGCAGCAGATCTTTGAATACATCAGTGAAAAACCTTCCAGGCTTTTGGCTTTTGACTTGCAATTACAATTGCAATCAACAGATGGTGATTATTTCACAGGCTAGGGCATCTGGTCAGCTCCTAGCTGAACGTTAATAAGAGGACTTTGCACAATTTTATCCAATGTTCTGCTCCAGTGGCATAAATGAGGCTGGTAGCCAAGCGGGTGCAGTAGAAGAGGAGAACGAGTGGCCAAATTCTCCCATTAATGGGAAGTGAAGTGAATTTAGGAGAAGGGACTGTGGGGAAAAGGGTGTGAGGTGGGGATTGAGTCTCTATAGAAATACAGCTGAATCAAATCCTCAAAGCCTGACATCCCTGGACTGTGGAGGCGTTCAGAGCCAGAGTTCACAGCTAGACCCTCTTTGTAATGAGCTGAGCCCAAACCCTGCCTTCAGGGCTTTGCGGCTCACCCACATCTTTATAACATTTTGCTCTTTTCGAGCATCCTTCATCCAAGGTTTGTGATGTGTTAACTATTCATGCTGAACAATCTTTTCCACCTTGTATTTAGCTGCGACACTCTGAGTTAGTTCCAGACCTGAAGAAGAGCTCTGTGTAAGATCGAAAGCTTGTCTCTCTCACCAACAGAAGTTGGTTCAATAAAAGATGTTAACTCACCCACCTTGTCTCTCTAATATCCTCAGACCAACATGGCTACAAAAACACTCCTTACAAACAGTCAAGACACTCTCCTTTCCTCAGCAGGGGAGATAAGATTTACTACACCCAAGAATAAGCAGAGCAACCTAAGATACATAACAAGCTGAGATTCTATTCTTGCTTTACACCAGGGTCTCTGTGGTTAGTGACAAATGAAAAGTTACTGTGGAAAAATTCCTCCCCCTCCCCCGCCCCAACCTGGTCCAGAAGAGCAGCATGTTCACTGCTATTTTTAAAAAGCAATAGCAAAGAACACGCACCCTTTAATTTATTCCTCCTACAGACCTAACTCACCTTGAACCACTGATGTCAATTGACAGCTATTGTAACATAGACGCTTAATGTGTATGAATGAGTCATGTTGCCCATTGTAATGACTAGGCCCATACAGAGGTTAAAAGACTTACTTCTAATGACAGCAAAAGGTTTTGTTACACTTTTCATTTCAAGCTTAATTTGATGGATTAGCCAGGTTTTATCCCTAGGCAGCATTCCTCTTCTAGCCTCTTGGAGGGTAAAGGAGGTAGGGTGCTTCTGTATTACATCCAACACTGTGAGGGACTATTTTACCACACATGAAGGATGGTTTGTACCACCTCTACACTTCTCCAACTCATTCACCTCTTCTCTAGTCATGACCCTGCAGGTCAGATTTGTTATTTATTGCCTTCTTACCCTAAACGTTTCAAATTGACGGTTACAGTTCAGTACACCAGGGCAATGGGTGCATTGTTGAAAGTAGCTGGGCAACTCCACCAGTCATATTCCTTGGAAAGAGGGTCCTTTCTTTCCCTTTCTTATATAAGCTCTGATCATAGAAGATTAGGGTTGGAAGGAACCTCAGGAGGTCATCTAGTCTAACCCCTGCTCAAAGCTGGACCAACCCTAACAAAATAGTCCCAGCCAGGGCTTTATCAATCCAGGCTGTAAGAACCTCCACCACCTTCATAGGTAACCCATTCCAGTGCTTCCCTACCCTCCTAATAGAAAAGTCTTTCCTAATATCCAACCTAGACCTCCCCCACTGCAACTTGAGACCATTGCTCCTTGTTCTGTCATCTGCCACAACTGAGAACAGCCTAGCCCCATCCTCCCTGAAGCCCTCCTTCAGGTAGTTAAAGGCTGCTAACAAATCCCCCCTCATTCTTCTCTTCTACAGACTAAACAATTGCTCCTCATAAATCATGTGCTCCAGCCCTCTAATCATTTTTGTTGCCTCCACTGCACTCTCTCCAATTTGTCCACAACCTTCCTGTAATGGGGGGGGCCCAAAACTGGACACAATACTCCAAATGTGCCCTCACCTATGCAAAATAGAGGGGAATCATCACTTCCCTTGATCTGCTGGCAATGCTCCTACTAATTATGCAGCCCAATATGCCATTAGCCTTCTTGGCAATAAGAGCACACTGTTGACTCATATCGAGCTTCTTGTCCACTGTAACCCCAGGTCCTTTTCTGCAGAACTAAACCATTAGCCAATAAATCTTCAATAACTGGACTGGCCCTCTGATCAATGCTTACAACAAAATCATGGCCAACTATGATTTCATGTTTGTCATTGTGATGCATAACATGGCCATTAGGAACTTCCCAGCAGCGGCAGTCGGAGTATAACTCAGATCATTCAGCATCCAAAACACAAGTCCCTACTCCTGGAGCTAAATGAGAATCACCTTCAGCTTTAGCAGTATTAGGGCTTATTTTATGGCCCCAAAATGAGCAGTTCCAATTCCCCCCTGTGCAAAGGGTTGGAGCAATTTAGCCATTTCATTACATGCTCTGCATGACTACATAGGAGAACCAAATTAGATTCCTGATTTCTTGCTGTGTGGGCTGCTAGTGCTGCTGAATGAGAGGGGCACCCTCTGGCCCAATTTACACGTCCTCAATCAGAAGGCAACTTCACTACTGGGCGTGAGTGTTTGTGTGTGGATGGTATACAAACAAGGGGATCCTCTACAGAGAAAACACACATCTTTGGAGTCGTTGAGGGGAAATTACATTACACTCTATGCATACAATGAACAAGTTGGCTCTGAAACAAAAGAACAGCACGCTACTCACTTCTGCCTATTAAACTGATGGACTACATACTTATGCCCAGGGCTTCTGTAGATAAAAAAAGGTTCATTTCCTTCGAGATCAACATTTTGACCTTCTCGATCTTACTGGGCCTGTGAGCACTTACCCATTTTAATTTCAGATTAGCAGCTCGCATTTTCGGTACCTAGGGATTACTGCTTCCGCCTGTGCTGCAACTCCACTTCATAAAAGTATCAGTTACCCTCCCCCTGTTCACAGAATCAAGTCAGATCTGAGACCAGATGGCACATGCTCCTATGCTCTGTGTCAGGCTGCATTAATTCAGGGGAAATGCATTCTCCTCCAAAACTATATTTATTTCAGACATTGCTGTGCCCAGCCATGGAGTCATCCTCAGAAAAGCCAAACATCACTTTTTTCCATGGGTGTATTTGAGGAAGGATGGAAAAACCACTGCTGGAGTTCTCAGATGCCAGGATCCAGGAACAGGAAGAGCCTACAGCCCCAAATTTGTTCAGATCTAGCTTTCCAGTGCCCACCAACTTAACCCACGCAATTCATCTGGGCTGTAACAGTTTTCCCAATGCTTAGAGCAAGAGGAAGGCTACTGCACACAGAACAAAATCACTTAGCACTTAGACTGTACAAATAAAGCAGCTCAGATTCACTAACCAGTTCCCTGTGTTCTTGTCTCCCAGGGAGCATAGATTAGCAGAAAATGAGACCTTGCTGGATCATGGGGAACCCCAGCAGAAAGGCTACCCAACCATCCCCTTTATCATATCTGGGGAAGTCTCCTCTCCACATTTCTGACCAGGTCTCTCCCTAGGTTTTAAACCAAATCCAATCCATGATATGTGGGATTCTGGGAGCTCTGTGTCTGGTCTATGGATATCCATGTAGCGCAAGTAGAAGCAATAAAGTCGGTGGTTTGGTACCTCACTGGCAAGTCTCAGTATCTTGATTCAAAATAATCTCTGGCAAGAAAACCTTTCTGGGAATGTACACCCGAGGCTTTAAACATCAGAATGTAACTTTTAAAAATGCATGAAAACTGTGTATTTCAATACAGAAGAGTGATTGTTTAGGGAATGGATTGCCTTTTTTCTTAAGTCATACAACAGACAGCCTAGATCCCAGAGTACATCCATCTTGGTCACAGGTTCACTTTGTGACCTTGGGCCAGTTGCTTCACTTCTCTGTGGCTCTGAGCAGGTTATTCATTAATTGTCTGCTAAGAGATTTCTTGCATCTTCCTCCGAAGCATCTGGTACCATACTTTGTGGGAGACAGAACACTGGCCAAGCTGGACCTCTGGTGTGATCTGTAATGGAAATGCCTTTGCTGTCAAATGTCATGTATTTACCATCTTATACAGTGCCTGAACAACACCTAAGTGCTGTGATATAATTATCATGATCATACAGAGAGACTCTTAATGTGGATAATAACACTTTGCGTCCTCCCAAGGGGGAAATGTAAGGCTGAATTAATTCATGTTTATCCAGCTCTGAGAGATCCCTGGATGCAAGACTGTTACAAGACAAATAATTGTTATTAATTATTCTTTCTGCACAGTTCCCTATCAAATTTGCTCAATTCACTGATCAAAAGGTATTTTTCCCTATTTGGAGACACACTGGGATCTGAAAACATTAATGTTTCTATAATGCACAGTAGCTGTTAACAATCACAGGCTAATGATAGGAGGGACAGTCCAGTGGTTAGGGTGCTGGATTGGCACTTAGAAGAGCTGGGTTCACTATCCTTTTCTACTATGCACTTCCTGGGTGACCTTAGACAACTCTCTTAGCCTCTCTGTGCCTCAGTTCCCCATCTGTACAATGGGGGTAATAGCACTGCCTGACCTCCCAGGGGTGTTGTGGGGATAAATCCATGAGCGGCAGTGAGGTGCTTAGATACTGAGACATAGAATGGGGCATAGAAGTACCAAAGTTAGGTACACAGACACCAGGGTCATCAGTAGGATTCAAATCTGGAACCTACAGTATTAAAAGCCCAATCCCTCTGGCAGGGGGCTAAAGGAGTGACAGCTCTGGAGCTGGCTGTTGTGATCTCTAGGGCCAGCTCCAAAACAGAGACAAGCATTATGCTAGTGAATCACATGCTAAGGTGGACAAACATTCAAGTGCCATTTTGTGTTGCGTAACTTACAGATACCGCATTCAGCAGAAAGGCCCAAAATATACCTTTAGCTCAAGTGACGGTAGCTTCTGCTTTTGATACCACAGACCCTGGGTTCCATCTCCAACGGCGACCATTACCTCTGCACATATCTTGCCACACTTCATTACATTTGCAAAGCATTCTGAAGATATAAAGTACTCAAGATTTATGTGAAAGTCAAGATGCCATTCTTTCTGCCTCTTCCACCACTGCTGATATTAAAGAGTGTGCAATCAGAATCTAGCTATCCGTCGAGTTAGGATGTATAAGGCAGACAAGATTCCAGCTCATCTTCCCATAGCTGTATTACTTGTATCAGTTAAGTGAACAGTCTGACTTGAAGACACTGAGAGAACAGATCTGTTGAGGAAGAAGGTCTCATTTCCACAGTCCCTGTTTCTTACTGTAACCGCACTTTAATAATAGCTGTGATTAATAGATACTGATCATGGCCCATAAAAGGTCCAGCATTTGGCTGTGTCTCCTTCCCTGAGGCACCTGTAAGATTGCACATGGGTGTATTTAGATGAGAAATATAGTTCGTTTTTATGGTTACTGCCTATACATTGCTGGAGGTTTGTTTTTTTAAATCCATGGGGATAAAGTAGGAATACTTCTGACCATGTCCCAAGCCATCAAGAGCCTTTAAATGATGGTCCAATTATTTGTATTAAAGAAAAGTAGTTTTATTGTATCTACCAGACACTAAAATGCCCAGAGCCCCTCCCTGCCCTAGGTCTAGTGTGAGACATGGGAAAGATTCCCTAGTTGTCCCAGAGTCCTGAAATGAGGAACGTTGAAACAAGACTTCCTCAAGCACAGCTAACTAGACCTAAAACATCACAGTCTTTACTCTTTAAAAAAATCTTTCCCTAACTCCCTCTATTTTTGCCCTGGTAATATAAATATCTCAGATTGCTGAATAGGATTTGCTACTACCAGGAGCCATGGCTTAGTATTCCAACAGCTCAGGATCTTTCAGCATCGACTGAACCTTTCATCTTTCTAAGGTAAAAGAGCAGCAGTGTTCAACGTGTGAGTGGTGACCGAATGTGCTATTGCTAGTCACATTGATCTCATTAGTCCAATCACATATCGACTTTCACTCCCTCCTAAACGACTTTCCACTAGGTAGCCCCTGTGAGTGGTTTCAGTGTTGCGAGAGGCAGACAGACTAGAACACTTCAATTAAGAAAAGTGCCCCTTTACGAATGCTTAGCATCCGCAGGGCTTTTGGAGTTAGCCCTTAAAACCATGGGACTGTCTTCTCCATTTAGAAAAGAATCCTAGAAATCCTCTGGCACGTCAGGGTTTTTCGTCCATGTTCTTAGCTAACATTTCTAGGAACCCAACTGAAACCTTTGTGCAACTAATAGCCTGGTGTATCTGCACAAGATACTGGCATAACCTCAAATCAATGACCTCAAGCCTTTGATCTGAAACTCAGGCTTTTCAGGATTTCATAGGCCCTCACAACCATGCTCAGCCTGTCAGGATTGTTAGTGAGATACAGCTAGGAAGATGGCACATAAGAGAAGAGATAGGGAACAGGAAGTCAAGGCAGGCCACAAAGAAGACAGTTTTGAGTCTCTGAGAACCACTTTTGTCTGGATGCACTTATCTGCAGCAAAGAGATTATTTTTTTGATGTACAGGAAAAAGTAAATATATTGATACTTATTTTTCAAATGTCAGCAAGGAACTCAGCCAGAACGGGTTCAGCCTACGGGTAAAGCTCAAATTTTCAATTTCTGACTTTCAGAAAGTGTGGATATTAGCCGTCCTATGCTACATTTATAAATCACACATGTGCCTCAATAGCTAGGAGCTCATCAAGAGAACTGTTATCTCCTGTAGGCAGGTGAGGTGCTCCCTTTTCCCCCTAAGAGGCCAATGTCTAATGCAACAAGAAACTAAACAAGGAAACATGTTCTTCTTAATAAAAAATAAAGTAAAAACATAGACAGGATCTCTAATGGTTTCTATCATAAGAGAAGACTGAGCAACCACTCACAACCCCTAACACCAGAACTGAGCAGCATCCCCCTCACGACCACCACAACTTCCTATTCTAGCCCTAATAGATCATCTGTGAATGACTGAACCACAATGGCTTTCTGATCACATGGCCACTTCTTGTTCCTCCTGTTGGAACAGTTTCTTCTCCACAGGTCTAACCAGTCACTAAGGTGAATCCATCACCTGGAGCCTACATTTGCTGCTCCTGGTGTTTTCCACTGTCAGTGACTGTGCGGACAGGTACTACTTCCATCAGCAGACGTGCACTGTCCGTAGTATTTTGGATGCCCTCAAGAAAAAGACCGCAATCATCTCTGTGGATTTGTTTAAAGGTCTTCTACTCCTCCTGCAGGGCTGACCCTCAGGGATGGTCATGACAGATGACTGGGGGGCATATTATATAGCTGTTAACAAGAAAAGTCTAAATAAACCAAATAAAATGTGGTATTCCTGTTGGAGGTATTGGATGAAGTTTATGAACAGATATACATTAAGTGAAGAAGCTCTAATTGCACAAGTCTCAGCCCCGGAAAGGCACAACATCCAGTAGCAGGCAACACAAAAGAGTCCCAGACACAGAGACGGGGCACTTCCCTTGTCTTGTCCCATTGCTCTGATCCCAATCTTGGTCTGAAGATGCAATGATCTGTCTCAGCAGTCATTTACATCAATTCCGCTCTCAGCTGAGCAAAATCATGTGAATGGATTTGACAGACAACCATGGGCTGGGGCTCTTGAGGGCTGCCTCACATAGCAAGCTGATGGGGCAAAGATGTCCACCGACGGCTGCCCTTTGAACCAGGTACATCGCACTGAGATGGTGACACTCCAGGCAGAACGTTGACAGGTTGTGCTGCAGCACAGATACAGCAGTGACAAGGTTAACACCTTCTAGACTGCACTGGTTCAAAAACGTGAGAAGCAGAAACTGCCCCATCGTGCCAAGGGAAACGTCTCTGCCATTCAGAATACAAAACTACTCTACAGGGTGCAGTTATTCCCTCATCCACGTTCACCTGCACAACCCAATAAGCTGGAAATGGGAAGGACATAATAGATCCACCTAGTCCATTCCTGGAGTACAATATCAGTCAGAAATAAAGGACTAGTTTTTCAAAGTGAGGCATGTGCAATTTCAGGTGCCTAGTTTATGGACACAAACACCCTACACCATTGCCTACGCAGATGGTGAGGTAGGCAGATGCACCTCACGCAGGTAGTGGGATGGTGATGTGAGGCTTGCTGCTCTGCTTTGCCACAATCTGTGCACTGTTATTTTGGTCTAGTAGGATGCTAAGCAGAAAAAACCTGGGAAATAACCATGATCCCCATTGTACAGAAGGGGAAATTGAGGCACGGAGGGGCAACTCGCCTGGCTCAAGGTGTCCCAGTGGTACAGACAGAATTAGACCCCAGAAGTTTCAAGTCCCAGGCCTTACTGTTTTCTCACAGAGCCAAAAAGCAGGACTAGAGAAGCTGTTGTTTCTTGCTGTTCTGCATTCTGCCTTTACAACCTTCCCTTCCATTCATGGGGCTGTGAGCTGCTCTGGCTTGATTCAACCCCTCCACATGTGCCACTCATCACAAACCATGAGTTTCAGGGTCGTGGGTCACTTCTACTGTTTGCTTCATAGATAAACATTATTTTTAAGAGGTGGGGGACGGAGAAAGAGCGAGTGAGGAGTGAAGGCTGCCGCCGTGCTGAGTCTCTCTGGAAATAATCCACACTCCTAATACTCCCTAAAATGGTAATAAAGTCTGTGCTCTCTTATGTAATCCCATCGTAAGAAAGAGTTCTGTTGGCCTGCCTGACAAATGATATCGCCGTAACCTTGGAGGGGATTATTACCCACACACACACACAAAAAAAAAACCTACAGAGGATGGAAAAACAAAACAACACACAAGAATCCAACAGATGCAGCAAAAGGACAAACAGCTCCAGCAGGGCTTCCCTGCATCAGTCCCATTCTGTTCCGTCTCTGCCCTCAAATGGGCAAGAACCTACTGACAAACAGGCTTCTCCATCACAGCCCCCCTCCTGCATTCCCCCAACACCAGGGGCAAGGAGAAGGCAGATCCTCTCTCTCCACCTCCCTCCCATGCACATTCAAAGTCCCGGCATCTGGCCAGATACAGATTGTCTGCGTCACTGGTGCACGTTGAGTCACATCTGTCCTGCCCGGCAGTCAGGGAACCGAGTCTACGTGCATTTCTGAGAAGGATTCATGCCCCCAACGCTGTCCAAGTTGCCTGCTGACACGGAGGAATCACACTCGTCTTTGCCAAGTTCACATGGCACTCCAAGGTTACCTGGGTTTGTGTTAGAGAGGCAGGGCGCATATGTATGCATGCATGGATGGGGTGGACTCTCTTCGGATCAGTGCAGGAAATCTGGCAGGTAATTCACAAAGCAAAGCCACTCAACTCTTTCCAGATACCCAAAGTGAGAAAGGGAAACCACTAATGCCAGTGGGACTGGCTGCAAGCCCCCCGATAAAGATAAGCCTTGCTAGGAAAATCACAACGTCATGTTTACACATGCAGTCCTACTCTTCCTTCCATCCACATCCATACCCTCTTCCAGTCAGCCTGGAAATCCCTTTATCATGCCATGGCAACAAAGCAGTCACTCCAGAAGCCACTCCCATGTTTTCATGGAAGTCACTCAGTTCGGAATTCCCTCTTCAGAGTAGACGCAATGGTATAGTCAGTCAGGAAATGAGCTCCAGGATAGTATTCACACACAATGGCACTTATCTATTTAGTCTTATCTAGGTGCTTTCCATCCATAGATCTCAAAGTGCTTTAAAATGAAGACAAATATGACACTCTCCATTTTTCACAGATTAAGCATGGGAATGTTGAGGCTGACTATGAGAAAAACTTTCCCGAGAATGAGATATGAAATCAATGGAATTGCCATACATGGGTTGAGCTTTCACTCTTTCATGATGGGCGAGATAAAAGATAACCCCAAATTTGATATCTTTCCAGCCAGCAGAAGATTAGGAAGTAAGGAATCTCAAACTGGACTGTGTCTGTGTCAGTTTGAAAGGGTGGGGGAGCCAGGAAAAAATAAGTTAGCCGTAACACTTAAAAGATCATGCTGTCCCTTTAACAATTAGTGCATGCAGAGTTCCCTAAGTCTGACTGGATGTGTGCAATGTGATTACATGGAAAATAGAGGGTTATATTCATTATAGGCATCAGTCACATTTTTTTAATTAATAGCCTTGTAATTGGTATTGACTTTAACAGACTGATGACAGTCTTATGATGAGCCATTCCCAGCCAAGCTTCCTACCCAACTGCCCTCAGGTCAGGAACACAGAGAACTCCATTAGCTGGAACCAGCTGCCCTGCCTACACCAATCTCCTTCCTGGACCATGAAGAGGTCATCATACACAAGAGAAAGACAGAGAGAATCTCAGCATCCACACACCCTTCCCAACCTAAAAAACACTCCCACACACCCACCCCAACATAACAACCACTAGCAGCAGTGCAATGCAGTGAATTTTTAGGACCGTCACTTTCTGCAGCACAGCCCAGATCTCAGCAGCAAAACTCACAAGCTACCTTAAAGGGGAAGAGCATACTGTTTTGTAGGGTTAGTTCCTGGTGGGGAAAAAAGAGCAGCTGGTTTCCAGTTAAACAGATGTGCCAAAATGGGGCCCACACAGCTTTAAAGTCCAGCCCAAAAGTTTTCCTTGTGATCCCAGAGAAAAGGCAAAGCTCATCAGACTCCAGGTATTTATTGAAGAACCAAACAAGTAGCAAATCTTGCTCAACTGGCAAGAAATGGACTCAAGCCACAGAATTCAGAACCAGTCCTGATTTCTAATCCTCCCTTTATAGCTAAGAGGTTCAGGCTCATTTCTAATATAGGTACACGTTAGCTTAGCCAATCATTGCTTAGCCAATATTTAATTTTTAAAAATGTGGATAGAAATAAAGATGAAAGACTGGGCTCCAAGCAAGTTCCCAATGTGGGATATTTGGGACACCCCTGAAATCAATGTGATGTTCAATTTAGTCACATGTTTCTAAAGCATGGGGGGAGGAGGTGGAAAGGAAGCTATTGACATTGCAACATCCCAAACTCTTGGATCAAGCAAGAGAGAGTGCAGCTAAAGGGAAGGGTTTGGGGTATGATTTGTGGCCCCAAACTCTACCACTGCAAATTTCAGGAAAGGTTTTCTTCTGGCGAGAACCGTGTAAATCATCCAGATGTACAAAACATTACAACACTATATTCATAGGGCTCAGCAACTTGAAAAGTAACACTGTATTGTATGTACTAAATGTTCACAGTATAAAGCACATCCAAGGAGCAGAGAAGCAAAAACATGCATTTGATCAGAAATATCTGTGGAACGGCGTTGAGGTCAGAATGCAATGTGGGTCTCACACACCACAGCTTCTTGATCAGCTGAGTCACAGTGGCTCAGTTTACCAGTCACAAGACACTTTCTATTCCTCTCACTACTTCAGCTCTATAAAAAAACAGAAAAGGACCCTTTCTTCCCAGTGTACTGTCATTTCCCAACAGCACATCAGGGGCTCAGGGGGTGCTCCGCAGCTGCCCTTCACATTCCGGATGCCTTTCATTCACCATCAGCATTTCCACCCGAACAGCATTTCGGGGGCACTGTTCTGCTTTTCAAAATCGAAACACGCTCTGTCTTTCAGCCATCCTAATCTCACTGATGGCCTGTACAGGAATCAATATGGGAAGTGAATATCATTCCCATGGGCCAAATGCTATATAGGCTGAGTCCCAGTGAGTTCCTGATCCTGGTTGTCCTTCAATGGCACTGCTCTGGACAGTAAGCATTTTTCCTTCTAGTACATGTTTATCGGTTGGGCCCCAGTGTCTGAGCCCCGTGTCTCCTACAGCAAGCGGTTCTTGGGCCCAATTCCTAGTTTCTTTGACACCCTGCTGCAGCAACCTGAAAATTCTGCAAAAGCTGCACTTTAATTATAAAATGTAGTTTTTTAATTAAATAAATGTGAAGCTGAATGAGGCAATCAGTAGAATTGCCTCTGTGTTATTTTACAATTCAATTTATTTTATGCTGTCCTCACACTTTTAGTTTTCACGTGCCAAAGATTTTTGCATTGATCACTCAGGACTGCATTACAGAAGTTGCCAAGGACAAATCTAGAAGTTTTGGCTGTTGAGTTAAGAGGTGGTTGGAACTTCTAGCACTTGGGGATACATTGGAGGCAGTTGGTGTTCATATGGATCAGAGGAGAGCTGATTTTCAGAGGTGCTGAGACCCAGTAGCTCCCACTGACTATAATCAACGTTGCAGCACTTCTGAAAAATCAGATCCACAGAGAATACACGCAATCCAATGGGGCATCTTTATCCTACAACCCTGCATGCTCTTAAATGATTTGCTGATCATGTAGAAGTTAATTTTAAAACAAACATGAAAAAATTGGTTTCAAAAGCCAGTTCTGGTTGCTAAGTGACTGCATATACATACCTATCACATCACTTATACAGCCCACGCACCGGAAAGCAAGGAAATTGCTAGTTTAGGACATCAGGAATCTTACACAGCCCCAAAAATATGATACTGATTATATATTGTATTACAGTAGCACTTACAGGCCTCAGATGAGATCAGGGCACCATTGTGTTGGACACCGCAGCGAGTAAAAGACAATCTGTGCCCAGGAGATCTTACAATCTAATTTAAGACAGCACAACATTGGGGTGTAGCAAACAGTAGAAGGAAAGGGGGAGGGAGGATGAAGGAAAAGGTCCTATAAAAAAGGGCAGATATGTACTCAACAAGAGGGCTTCAGGAAAGCATAGAAGAGACTGCGAAGGTGCTTGTGGGTGGAGCAGAGTAGCAGATGGAAGAGGAATACGCAAGGAGATAAAAGAGCAGATGAGGTAGGAGGGGCTAACTTGTGAAAGGGTTAAAGTTTGATGCAGCAGAGGAAGGCAAGACAGTGGAGGAACTCAAAGAGCAGGCTGGCATGGTTGGAAAGATGATCTATTTTTGAATGGTTCTGAGGGGAATAAGCTAGGCATCAAGAAAGCCTGAGAGGAGGAAGTTGCATTAGTCAAGATGAGGGTCTAATATGCCTGAAGTTGGAAAGAAAAGACCAAAACTTGGACATGTTACTGAGCGAAGAGGGGGGATACATTGAATAACACTTTTCACTTAACTAACGCTTCATCATCGATGGATGTCACGGTGCTTTACAACGCCAGGTAAGTACAACTTTACATCTGGCCTAAGTACGTAGATCTGAAGCAATCTATGTAAGACACATGGTCTAGTGGGTCTGCCCTGTTACCAAAAATCAAGCTCCTCTTTCTTGCTCTGTCACAAACTCCTTACATATCCTCTGGCAAGTCACTTAAACAGGCTGATCCTCCATTTCCTCTCTGGAAAATGGATCTGTGCCCATTCCCATAGGCCAGAAGGTCTTCTGAGTTGAGAAAGCAGAAGAAGGAGGTGTATGGATGGAAAGCTTCATATACCCTCCACCACCACCACCCCTCTTCCTATCACACATTCTCTTTGATGTCCCACCTCTATTTCTCAGCAGTTAGCACACTAAAGAGCAGCTCCTGTAAACCTCAAGCCTGCAAACTATTCCAGACACTCCTTAGCCTGCTGACGAAGAGCCACTGCCTCAGGGCTGGCTGCCCATGTGAAGACTGCATTCTTTGTGCACTTTCATGAGTGCCCATGAAGCACCACCAGAGCGCATGCAGGAAACTGGAAAAACTCAGCGTTCAAGTGATCCAGGGAGCTGTCTCCCTTCATGCCCTGCAATGGTCCCAGGAGCCTCATCTGAAACAACTGACTGCTAATCCAGCATTGTAGGCCCTTCCTCCTTCATCTCTTCACAGCCCCCTTTTAACCAGGCACACTGAGCAGGAGGTGGGAGGGGTTGGGGATCCCTCTTCTATCTACTATTACCAGAGCATCTTTGGAATGCTAAGGATTCGGACCAAGCAGGAGATGGTAACCAAACACTGCTCCTCAGAATAGACATGTTCCCCAGCCCCTCTTGCTATCTTCGGTAATTCTATCCCCCTGAGACAAGGGCTGGTGGCAGAAAACCAGGCAGATCTTTAAACAGGAGCAGCTCAAGACTTCAGGGATTAACTATGTACCTCGAACCAACTGCTAAATGACCCCTTCTCCCAGGAGAGAATCTTCACAACAGATGGAAATTGGGAGTAACCCACACTTGGAAGCATCTATAAATCCATGCCTAAGTGATGAATATAAACAGGTACAGTGAGAGGGAGAGTGACTAGACAAGACCCTTGCATAGGGATAAAGACAGAGAGCCATATAAAGACAGGGAATTCAGCAAGCAGAGATAAAAAGACCTGGATTACCCCCCAAGAGCAAAGAGGGTCGCTAGGGTTTAGAGAAATCACAGTTAACAGACACTACCCAGATTTCACCTCATGCTTCCCAAATGTTTTTTAAACAGTGGGAGGCTGAAACAGGATTTTTTAAAAGACTTCCCTGAGTTCTGCCAGAAGCTCTTTAAAAGCATTTCCAGGTAGCAGTGTGCGTGTGCACGTGGACTGGCGCTGGATTTTTGCCTGCACCGTACTCTGTCTTCAGCATCCCCACCAGTCCACTCTCTGACCCACTGGAGACCCATTTTCTGTGAAGGTGCCATTCTTGGTCTCCAGGCCATTGGAAACAGACTCTCTACTCTCCCAGTGTTGGCCTAGGTGTGAAACCTCCGGAGTAGAGCAAAAGGTGGTGCTGTTTGTGGCCACACAGCGGAACAGAGTGGAGAGCTCTGGGAAGAATGAATGATCAGGACCCTAGCCCCATGTCTGAATGCCCTGGAGTGGGAGAGGTTGGAGGGCAAATAGGGGGAGGGAAAAGAGACACAGTGCTACCAAATTGGGGGAAGAAAAACACAGCTTCCGTTTTTCTGTATCACTGAGCGGAGGTCTTTGTGTGCCCAAATTTGCACTTTAAAAAACAGCGTTAGCAGACAAGGCATTTCCAGTTCAGGCCACATGAGAATAAAATACAGGGTGATTAACATAAATCTCTCACAATGCTCCAAACGCCCATGAAGTACAGGTCACAAAGCAAGGGTGGGGTGGAGGCTGCATTCTACCAAAGGGAGACAGACCACAGACATTCCGGGAGATTAGGCAGGGTGGATAAATGGCCACTGAGCAGAAATCTATCTGGTTAGGACACTGAATCCGAACACCTCAGACTTTGGGGAAAGCTGGATTCAGAACTAGATTTTTAACCTTAAACTGAAGGGATGTTTGGGTCTGGGGTTATGGCCTGGCCCGCTATATAAAGTTCTCATCTGGGGCCAGCGTTTAATCTTTTCATTAGCAATGGGTCTCATCCAAACTGCAAAATCCTTTGGTCCAAATAGTGCTGTGAACCAGCTGAATGGCTACTGGGGGAGAAACTTAATGAGACTGCCAACAGCTGAGTGTTAGAAAAGCCTGCGCTGGGGCCCATGAGAAAGAGACAATTCTAGATTTAGTCATATGTAACATGCCACAGTTCCTGCACCAGGGGAGCGTACTGCTCCAAAGTGCAGTAACCAGTGCAGGTTTGGTATAGAATAACAGAGGGCAATCGCCTCATGTGTACATGATGACAAAGGAATATGAGAAAAGTGGTGAAACGAGAGACTGAAGGGCAAAGTAAAAACCTTTCAAACCATAGAGAGAGCCCGGAGGCTACTTCAAGGTGTAGCTTGTGCACATCTGAAACAAGGGAAAGTGAAATGTGCATGGTTCAGTGGAGATATGCACAACTGTATATAAGACTTTGTTTAAAAACCTTGACAAATGTGGCAAGCCCCCCCGCCACAATATCACTAGGGAAGAACATAAACTATACCAGCTAAGCGGCACACCTGCAATAAGAAGGGCAAAGCGATGAAAAGAGAAACAGGGACCTAAAGATATCCAGATCAATAATGCAGCATTGTTTAAATGCATTCCCAGCAGGAAGGCTGAATGAGTAGAATACGCAGGATTTTCAGTTTCTCAGGATTATCCTGATTTGAAGGAATAGGGCCCATGTCTCAGATGGTTTTCATTGAGACCAGGAGAATTATGGCCCATGTTTCAATAAGACTCTGAACATCATAGTCCTGAAAAGGTGCCTACACAAAACTCCCTCTAGTGTTTCCGCAAGCTCACAGCCAATGGGCAGTAAATTCCCATGTACTCCGCAGCAAACTCGGCCTAAATTCTGCAGCAAGATGCCTGGATTTTGCTGCGGATGCTGCAGCAGTGCCAGTTAAATTAAAGGATGGAGCTTTTTAGTGAGTTAAATAGGAACATGAATCATACATGCAGGACAGTGGCACCCCAGTTAGTTCTTTCTGTTAAATCCAATTTATTTTATACTCACGCTCCCCATTTTCTGTTTTCAACCTGATCAGTGTATAGACAACACCCGTCTGCATCATAGGAGTTGTCAGGGGTAAGCTGGAGGTTTTAGCAGCTGAATATGGGGCAATTGAGGCTTCTGGTCCCATGGTGAGGTGTGGGAGTCAACAAGAACTGAGAGTTTATCACAGTAGCTGGTTGTTATTGCTCAAATGATCACCAGTGAAGTAGTTAACAATGCTGACAATTACATTCTTGATTTGAGATGAATGGTCCAGCTCACGCTTCCCTGAGCTATTGTTCAGGCTGTCTGCAGTACATCTCTAATGCTCAGGTCACATTTCTGAGGCATTCTTGGCAAAAACAAGGGTGAGAAACATTTTTCTTTTTAATGAATGCAGAGATTTTGGAACCGAGTTGGATCTTTGGGACTTTGGCAGCAAGCAGGATTGCCCGGACAGCCACAGCCAAGCAAAGGGCTATGAAAGAAGAGCTTTGGAAGAGGAAAAGGAGAGATGGAAGTATAAGGGGGAAAAGTCACCTAGACAGGGAGGGAAGGGAAACAGAGGATATTTGGTGTGGCGAGACAAGAGGATATGTGGGCAGGAGAACATGATGATGGGTCCTGATTTTGGGTTTGGACAGGCAGTCGTTCTGTATGCAAGAGACTGTAGACCTGCTTGGGTGCAATTGAGAAAGACATGCCCCACGAATGATATGCATGACTGTTTACTCTAAAGATCCAGTTTTATTCTCCACAGGCACTCCTGTCAGAGGTTAGCTTTGTGGGAGATTGACAGAAACCAGAGTCCCTAAGGAGGAAAGTGTTTACCATTTAGATCTATGAGGCAGTTTGAGAGATTTAGCATTCGTAAATTACCCAAACATCCCCAACTCCACCAATAAAATCCTGTCCACCTTTAACCCATTGATACCACAATCTAAGAAAAGAAAGGGACAGTAGACAGGCCTTGCAGCATGGGTTGGTAGGTTTGAGAATGAGAAGGATATTTTTGTGGCATGGGGGATGTGGAGTGGTGATTTAATGGCACTACACCTGAGTATCTCAAAATGCTCCAAAAATCACTGCAGGGCTTATGAAGAAATTTTTCCTCTCCTATCCACAGCTCAGCTGGTGCATTATGGGGTGGAAAGGAAGATCTCCTACAAGACAACAGATACATAAGGCTCATATCAGTGGCTGAAATTAGTCACTTTGCTGGAGACAGGATGCTGAAATAGATGGCCCAATGGTTTAATGCAATGTAACAAATCCACATTTCTATTCAGGTTCGGACCCCAACTCTCCCCAAACTACAATAACGGTCGCTTTCCTGGGAATTTCCAATCGTGAGTGAAACAAACAGCTTTGGCATGCGGCAAAGGGGAAAAGCGTTGGCTGTCTCTCTCTGAGGAGCCTGGCATGCCAGGAGAGGGCCATGCAAGGGGTCAGCTGAGCAGTGGGTCTCCTGGAGGGATGTTCCCCAAGGCTTCCCACATTAGGACTGACAGAGTCCAGCAGTCTATGCTACGTCTCCCTGCCTGCCACGCCCAGATTTCAACCTCAGCCTTATCTTCCTTTGTCTCTGTGAGCCTGTTAAATCTCTGGCCCTGGAGGAGCTGTGTGCTGCTGTTTAACATTTGCAGGGCTGAGAGCTCTTATGAGAGCAGACATGCTGCTCAACGGTATCACATGGCTGTAAACTGGACTCCTCTGTTTTCTGTTTCAGTGCATTAGGTGTCCGAGTGGCAGCCTTTTGGCACAGCGGGGCAGGCTGAATTCCAGCACGACAATGGGACAACGTTCCCACTAGCTTTGTTTCTGCCTTTTGCTTTTTGCAAAAAATAGATCCTTGTGACTCATAGTTTTAATAGTAAAATTTCACTAGTTTCCCCTGCCCACCCTCTGAGTTACCACAGTCACCAGCAGAAATAAGAGACCCTCTCACCATAGTGAGAACACAATTTGTCTTCTTTCCTCCCCAGCAAGTGTATGTCTTCCCTGCTAAGTCAACCTGGGGCTTTAGTCAGGTGTTGCCCCTAACCAGAATACCATTCACACAGAAAAATCTCTGACTTGGGCTAGGAGGAGTTTTAAGCCCAGGCTAGCTGGCCTGGCTAGGCGTATGGGCTAAACCCCAGGTGTCGCTTTCACTTGGGCTCATAACCTGCTCACTTTGCAGTGTGGACACACAGACTAATCAGCTTGGATGCCAATAGTCTTCCAATGTCATCCCACAAGTTCCCCTGGGCTGTATTTTCTTGCCTTCAATCTATTCCCTTCTTCTGCACCAAAAGTCACCTGCCAATTTATATATACTGGATCAGCATTTAAACCCCTCACTGCATGCAGCCTGCTATATTTCTGTTGCACTTCCATAGCACTTGAACAGACATGCTATCTGGGAAATCCTCCACCCAACATGCTGCCAGCTGGCCAGATGCCGACACCAAATTTCGGGTGAACCTCTGTCTGGTGTGAGGTCAGTAAAACCCAAAATCTGGTGGACCCAAAATTGTCAGTTCCATGAATACATCCCCAAGAAGCCAGCAGAGGAAGGAATTGTGCAGATGAGACCTCAGTGCAAAGAGAAAATCAAAGCTCTCAAGACCACATACAGGAGGTGCAAAGACCACAGCTCCCAGTTCAGCATCTCCCCGAGAATGAGGCTATTCTACAATGAGCTGAACTGGGTGCTCAGCACTACCCCAACCATGCAACACGGAGGCTTCAGGCTCCTTTAAGGGCTGAGGTTCAGCTGGAAAGCAGGGCGTGGGAGGAAAGATACAGTCAGACAGTGGTCTTGACGAGTAGCAGCCTAGATGAACAGAGTAACAACAAGCAGGCTGGAAGGTTTGTGGGTAGGGGCATCCCAAGAAATAGTGGGTCACTGGTGCAGAATTAACATCCAACTGCGTGGCCTGTCAGCCACCTAATGGAGGAACAACGGGGACAAAGATATCTGAGAAGTCATCTGATGTATTCAGCAGATTTGCAGCCATGCTCCTGAGCAAAACTCCCATTGACTTCAATGGGAGGAAAATTAGGCCAACGCCTTCATTCCCCTAATGTCCAAAAGGCTCTTCCTCAGCTCTGGCAGAAGTCAGGAAGGATTATTTTTCCCCCCAGTGTATTCTGGGGTGGGTTTGTCTTTTTCCTTTGACGTATCAAGGGAAAATCGTGCCTGACCAACCTGATTGCTTTCTATGAAGAGGTGACTGGTTCTGTGGATGAGGGGAAAATGGTGGACATGATATACCTTGACTTTAGCAAAGCTTTTGATACGGTTTCCCACAGTATTCTTATCAGCAAGTTAAAAAAGTATGGGTTGGATGAATGGACTACAAAATGGATAGAGAATTGGCTAGAGCAAAGGGCTCAATGAGTAGTGATCAATGGCTCCATGTCTAGCTGGCAGCTGGTCACAAGTGGAGTGTCCCAGGGGTCGGTCCTGGGGCCGGTTTTGTTCAACATCTTCATTAATGATCTGGAAGAAGGGGTAGATTGCACCCTCAGCAAGTTTGCAGATGACACTAAGCTAGGGGGAGTGGTAGATACCCTGGAAGGAAGGGATAGGAAAAAGAAGGATCTAAACAAATTGGAGGATTGGGCCAAAAGAAATCTGATGAGGTTCAACAAGGACAAGTGCAGAGTCCTGCACTTAGGATGGAAGAATCCCATGCACAGCTACAGACTGGGGACCGACGAGCTAGGCAGCAGTTCTGCAGAAAAGGATCTGGGGGTTACAGTGGATAAGAAGCTGGATATGAGTCAGCAGTGTGCCCTGGTTGCCAAGAAGGCTAATGGCATATTGGGCTGCATTAGTAAGAGTATTGCCAGCAGATCGCGGGAAGTGATTATTCCCCTCTATTTGGCATTGGTGAGGCCGCATTTGGAGTATTGTGTCCAACTTTGGGCCCCCCGCTACAAAAAGGATGTGGACAAGTTGGAGAGAGTCCAGCAGAGGGCAACAAAATGATTAGGGGCTGGAGCACAAGACTTATGAGGAGAGGCTGAAAGAACTAGGCCTGTTTAGTCTGCAGAAGAGAAGAATGAGGGGGGATTTGATAGCAGCCTTTATCTACCTGAAAGGAGGTTCCAGGGATGATGGAGCTAGGCAGTTTTCAGTGGTGGCAGATGACAGAACAAGGAGCAACGGTCTCAAGTTGCACTGGGGAAGGTCTAGGTTGGACATTAGGAAAAAGTTTTTCACTAGGAGGGTGGTGAAGCATTGGAATGGGTTACCTAGGGTGGTGGTGGCATCTCCATCTTTAGAGGTTTTTAAGCTGAGGCTTGAGAAAACCCTCGCCGGGATGATTTAGCTGAGGATAGTCCTGCTTTGAGCAGGGGGTTGGACTAGATGACCTCCTGAGGTCCCTTCCAACTCTAATATTCTATGATTCTAGCCATGGCTGTGAATGGGTCACTGGGAGTGGGCTGGTGGTCTGAAGTGGTGTGGAGAATTCTCTCTCTGACATGTGGCTGGTGCTTGCTCACATGCCCAAGGTCTAACTAATCACCACATTTGGGGCAAGGAAAGAATTTTCCCCCGCAGGTGAGATTGGTGGAGACCGGGGGGGGGGTTACATCTTCCTCTGTATAATGTGTTGTGGGTCACTTGCCAGGTTTATCTGGGTATATCTCACTTAATCAGCTCCCTGTCACTGCAGGGGCTGCTGGCACTGAGAATAGGGTCCCTCCTATTCTCTGCCTGAGGCATCTAACTGCTTAGTCTCCTGAGCACTGTAATACTTTGGTCTAATTTTGGTTTGGGAGCTTAGTGTGCAGGTGATGTCTGTGGCCTGTGCTATACAGGAGGTCAGACTAGAACGATCGGATGGTCGCTTCTGGCCATAAACTCTATGATAGGGAGGCTGTGTTTATTTCTGTTTTTAACCTAGAGTTCAGCAGTTTTTGCAAGTTTCATGGAGGAGTCTGCGGTTTGTTTGTGTTTTTTTGTCTTTTAGGAAAGCAGGCAAGGTGGGTAGCCCAACTTCGCCTCTTTCTCTCTGCAAAGTCTGCACAACAAGAACTTTCTGGCTCTTGATTTGAAATAGATTTCTCTAAAGCTTGTTACAGCTCTATCCTGCTCTGCTTTTACTATCCACTGGCCATGCAATACTGCAGCATTGTTTGCGTTGCACTGCATGTATAGGCAGCTATAGGGGGAACTTAACCTCTCTTGCTTTTCAACTTTCCTTCAATAAGATACAGCATTTTCCAGCTGTCCACCCTCTCTCTAGAAACTGGGAAAATAGTAAGGCAATTGGTGGCAATCCAAGGAACATTGCCTAACTGAGCAGATCTGCCCAGGTATGCTGCTATGTAGTGGCACTGATGTTGTAATAAAGGCTGTGGTGACTGTTCTGTTTCAACTCCCATCACAGTTTCCAGCTATTCATAATTCTGAAATGTATCCTGCTAGCTTTGCAGTCCCATAGGTGATTTTGTCTTTGTGATAATTTTGCAGACGGTGCATTCATCCGGTTTGTAAGTTATGTAATCCTGGAGAAGCAATAGTTTTTGCTTTAAATAGAAATCATTTAATCATTTTAGGTTTAAACTTTAACTCAAAACTGACTGTTTTAAAGCCTGATATGTCTGGAAGAGGAAGATCTCATTTGCCTTGCTTCCAAAAACCTGTTGCAATAAAGTTGGGAATGTTTGAAGATTGTTAAGTGTGATACTTCATGTTCTCCCATTGTCCCCACCTAATGATTCCAGGGACCTTCACTTTAAGAGATTTTGGGTCAAGTATGAGCTTTGCAACTTGGGTTCATCTTGAATTTTTTTTTCCATTTCCCCATTATCCTTTAAGCTTTGGTTCCATCCAGATCACTTATTCCTCTCCCTGGAAATAGCTGATTCTGATGCCCAACCAAGCTTTAGACCACAAGCTCATCCCATACTTCTAGCCCTAAACTTTCCAGGCCTGATTTTCAGCAATGCTCAGTACATGTAGCTCCCTTTGCTAGAATGGTGTATGCTCAATATAAATTCAGGTACTGGAACACCATAAAACCTGGAGCTGCTAGTGGAGTAAACAGCTCCTACCCCCAATTAATTTTCCTAGTAGCTATGAGAGTCTTGAGGGCACACAAAGGGGTTGGGTTGAGGTGGTAAAGGAAGGCAAAAGATTTACTAGACTTCAAAAAGACAAAAAAAAGTCCGTTAGCATATGAAAATTAAACACTATGTGAATTCTACACAGATTTCAACAAACAGTGATGAAGAAAAGGACAGGCAGGGCTCCCCCTTTGTCTAACCTTAACCACCGAATACCTAATGTGCAAACTAAAAACTGCCTTGTCTTTATAAGCTGTTTGCAGTGAAGAAGAGCTCTGTGTAAGCTCAGAAACTTGTCTCTTTCATCAGCAGAAGTTGGTCCAATCAAATATTACCTCACACTGTCTTCATACAGATATTAGCTCAAATGAATACCATGTATTAGCTAACATGAGATAAGAACAGCCCTACTGGGCCAGACAAATTATCCATCTAGCCCAACATCCTGTCTTCCAACAGTAATCATTGCCAGGTGCTCTACAGGGAATGAATAGAACAGGTAATCATCAAGTGATCTATCCCATCACCATTCACAGTTTCTGGCAAACAGCGATCCCTGCCTATCCTGGCTAATAGCCATTGATGGACCTATCCTCCATGAATTTATCTAGGTGTTTTTTGTAACCTTGTTATACTCTTGAACTTCACAACATCCTCTGGGAGGGAGTTTCACAGGTTGACTGTGCATCATGTGAAGAAATAATTCCTTTTGTTCATTTTAAACCTGCTGCCTATTAATTTAATTTGATGATCCCTAGTTTGTGTGTTATGAGAAGGAGTAAATAACACTTCCTTATTTACTTTCTCCACACTAGTTGATTTTATAGACCTCTATCATATTCCCCCTTAGTCAACTCTTTTTCAAGCTGAAAAGTCCCAGTCTTATTAATCTCTCCTCAGATGGAAACTTTTCCATGTCCCTAATCCTTTGAGTTGCCCTTTTCTGTACCTTTTCCAATTCCAATATATCTTTATTGAGATGGGGCAACCAGATCTGCACTCAGTATTCAAGATGTGGGCGTACCATGGATTTATAAAGAGGCAATACAATACTTTTCTGTCTTGTTATCTATCCTTTCCTAATGATTCCCAATATTCTGTTAGCTTTTTTGCCTACCACTGCACATTGAGTGGATGTTTTCAGAGAACTACCACAATGGCTCCAAGCTCCCTTTTTGAGTGGTAACAGCTAATTTAGACCCCCATCATTTTATATGTATAGCTGGGATTATGTTTTCCAGTGTGCTTTACTTTGCATTTATCAACATTGAATTTCATCTGTCAATTTGTTGCCCCGTAACCCAGTTTTGTGAAATCTCTTTGTAACTCTTTCCTGACTGCTTTGGATTTAACTATCCTTGAAGTAAGAACAGAAGATGCACTCCGTCACACATTTAACAGCATACCTTTAGTTGAATCAATTCTGTTCATAGACCACACCTAAGAGGAGCATTCAGAGATTTAGCTTAAATCTGTGCCTAACTGATTTACACTAAACCAAAATAAAACTGGTGTAAATGGAAGTGAGAGAATCCACACAGACTTTTGCATCAGTTTGACTATGTGAATTTTTTTTAAATCACTTTTAGGTAAAATCACTTCCACTTTCTTGTATAGATCACCTTCTTTTTAATGCAAACAAAACCAATAACAGCCTAGTTTAAACCAATTTATGAGTGTTGACACACAAAGTTTCCCTGGTTTAACCAAATCATGCCTTGAGTTAAATCAGTTCAGCTTTGCATGTGGATCAGGTCTTAACTATCTGAAATAAAATACTTTCCCCATAACACCCATGCCCACTCCTTCCCTCCCACATGGTAGTTTGTTTTAGAAATGGACTAGGACTGAAAAGCCAGGATACAGATATCAAGCATCCCTGGGTTCCAGGGTGCTTAGATATAGGAGGGGTTGGGGTTCAGACCATCATAGACACACAGCTTGGCTTCAGACTCCCCCAAAGTAGAGAGGTGTTTGCATCTGGGTTGTTGAGTTAGACCCCACCCCTAATCAGTTTTACTCCTTTCCTAGCAACTTGGATTTAGATGTGGCACTTCTTCTGAGGCAGAAAATGCCCGTCATGGTGGTAGCAGGATTAAAATGGCATGTGAGCCAGCTAAGGTGAAAATCTCCCCATAAATTTTTCATCTTTCCTCAGGCAACTCTGCCTATGGAGCTGCACAGGTATTAAGAATGTGTTGTCAACTAAAGCCATTAGCTCATCTTCCTCCTGGATCCCATCTCCAGGGTGCACCGTCAGCAGAGTTTCCACCATGTTATTCTGGGAAGTGACCTTTTGTGAAGTGACCCTAGCACTGTCACAGGGGGGGCTGCAAGCAAACTGCCTGGCTCAGGTGTGTGTGGGAGGAAGGGGGGCACATTGCTGAAGGCTGAACACAAAAGTTCAGCACTTCCTTTTCAGAGCCTCTTTATTAAATACAGAGTCTAGGTCAACTTGAGGGGGGTCGTGAGAGGGGGAGGGCGAGGAGAGAATTTGGTGCCAGACCTCACAGCTTCCTTCAGGTAGGACAACAGCGATATGCCAGGGCCAACCATCAGTTTGAATTAAAAAAAAAACACACACACAAAGTGCCTACAGCATCTCATGCTGTGTATCCCAATCCCATTTCCCTATTTACTGGATCCCAGAGAGTTCAGACTGAGTTAAGGAAATGTTGTCTCGACTAATGGGCATAAGAAGAAGATACCCAGCCATTATGGTTGAATTCTTGCAATGCTCTGCTCCCCCCACTGCCCAAAGCTATTAGCAGGATGATTAATTCTTTACCTGCAGAAAGCTTCCCACCACCACCGCTACCCTCCATGCTCCCACTCTGCCTTGCGATCTCTCTCTTTTCTCTATCACTCGGTCTCGCTTTATCCCTCTCTAAAACAGAAAGATGCCAAAAGAGGGGGTTTTGTTTCTTTTTAATGGGCTATAAAGACAAAATACCTGCTTCCCTCTCCCCCCCCCCCCCGTCCCCACGTCAGGCTTCATACAGGGTCTCCTCCAAAGCCCACTGAAGTCAATGAACAGACTCTCTGCTCTCTCCTGGGCTTTGGATCAGGCCTATAAAAAGCTGGTAGGGCCTGGTCCGTACTTGGCTAGGAGACCACCAAAGAAACAAAGGCGATGTCGCAGGAAGTAAGTCTGGTGATTCAGCAGGTGGCACTCTTCCCCAACTCACTACTGAGCCCACAGCCTAACTGCCAGGTGCCCGGGAGTGTGGAGCTGCCAGAGCTGCTGCCTTTCAGATAAGGGGCAAAACTGGGGCCTTGCTCACTCGTGGTTGTTAAAGATCCTGTGGTACTTTTTAATAAGATTAAAGATGTTAAATCCAGTCTCATGGCAACATTCCAACGCCGATGATTACATTTTCCCTAACTAAATCTCCCCTGCAGTTCTGACTGGATATAGTGTAACACAGGTGGGACATACATGAAAGCAGCTATGAGACTAAACTTAACATACTAACCTCCGTCACGTGCCATGAGTCAGAGTTACAAAAGGTTAATACCCTGTCACATGGCAGACATTAGGATTAGCTATTCTCTCCAGTAGGTACAAGTTCTCTTAAAAAAATCAAATGCAAATAAAATATAACCATATACTAATTAATAACACATACAAATGCAGACTTTGAAAATAAAGATCAGGGTATTGGACATTTGTCAGTAACTACCATCTCTAGACTCTAATGACTTTCTGTTCACATAATCATTCTTTGGTCTCAGAATAGTCCTTTTGCCATGAGCTGTTCAGCCACGGAGATGGATCGGCTACTTGCAGCCTCCATTTGCTATTCCTGCTGTTTTCCACTGTGTGTGCAGGTTACTTTGGTCTGAAAAAGATTCTGGATGTCCTCCTCAAGGAACAGAGAGACATTCATGGAATCATTGAAGATTAGGGTTGGAAGGGACCACAGGAAGTCATCTAGTCCAACCGCCCCGCTGAAAGCAGCACCAACCCCAACTAAATCATTGTCCTCCTTACATTTGTTTAGTTGTCTTCTGTTCTTCCTGTAGGCCAGACACTCAGAAATGGTCATGACTTTGGTGTGGATTATATAGTTGTTACCTTTAACAAAATCCCAACCCATTTGTTTATAATCTAAGACTCTCTCCCACTTCCAGTAAGATAACCTTTTGGCATTCTTGTTGTAGGATTTTTTCTATTCTAGTTTCCTGGTGTATAGCTCTTTTGAAACTACTTCAGGCTTAATTGTCTTTGGCTCAAGAAGCTTGCTGGAAGTTGTCACTATGTTCTTTGTCCTTCCTGAGACTCTGAACAAAATTGTCAAAATGCACTACTTATCATCTACAGTTCTTTACCTATCATTAAAGTATTTGGCGCGTCCTTCTAAATCCTCAACAATCTAGAAGAAAGAATTTTGGCAGACCTCGGATGCAGAAGCAGTCATAAAGGAAAGTAACTTAAATCAACGTCTCTCAAAAGTGGAGTTGATAGTACAGAGAATTTTCAGCCTTTAATTGAGGTGAACCTGCCAAAACCATTTGTTTGCACACAAAACTGAAAATATTTTAGTATTTTTAAGTCCAAGCATGACCTCCTCAACTGTTCTCATGGGGTAGCACTCACATTTGAGGGCCTGCCTCAAATTTTGTGGACTCACACAAATCTTTACCTTGTTTAGTGCCCGTATTGATGGTTCAATTGTGTATATTTGCTCAATAACCTAAGTTTGTTTCACGTAACAGATGTAAAATAAACCCATGTAGCAAAGCTATACTGCCATGTTTGTATAAGTAGAGATACCACTCAAGCATTTGAAATAGTAGAACAGGAATACCCACATGTGCTCAAGCTGAAGAGAGTTCTGCAAATGCAGATGGTCAAATGGTGCATAATTTGTCTGCAGAGCAGAAAACAAAAGTATTCTTAAAGAATTTGATGAGATAGATGTTTAACAGACTGTGATTAATTTGAGGATATATTAGCATACATCACATGGACATCAATCCCAGCTTGCTGCCATAAAGTGCATGCATTACAAGTACTGAGAAATAAAGTAAAAGCTGAACTTAACAAGATAGCAGAGAGATTTTTTGAAAATATTTTCTCATCAGATAGCTACTGCTATCTCTGTGCCATTATCAGAGTTTTGTCCTCCAGCTGTATGACCATGAATATATTTTGCTTTTGTATCTCCTTGCAATTTGTGTTGAGCATGAGAACCAAAATGGTTACTTTCATTGCATGCATGACACTGAATCTATTGTGTTGTTTTGTGATTACCTCCACATTTATTGCAAACAAATCTGTTCTCTACCATTTGTTTACCCTTTGCTTCCATCTTTATTCCTTGACATACATTTTTAATTTTAGGCACCTCTCTTCTTTCACTGCCTGCTAACACTTTCATTTGGGAAACACAGTTTTCACTATCCCTGCAAATATTCACTGTACCTTGCCAAGTCAAGTCTATTTCTCATGGTAACTTTGTTTTGACCTGGTTGTCAGTTATACCACAAAGAACTTGACTGCTGATTAATCCATCTGCATTCAAATTCACATGATTTAGTGGGATGGCAAAGGTCTGTAACATAATGGTCACTGGTCTCATGTGACCGCATGTTTCCTTTAAAGAAAGAGCGCCTTTCCCACATAACATTCTTGGTTAGATCATGGCACACTTCAAATTTTCAATGACTGTTTCAGCAGTTTGCAGTCCCCTTTATGCTCACACTGGAAGCTAAGCTTGATCTCCAGTGCCTCTGAGCCTCCCACTTCTCTGGAGTAGCACTTGTTTTCAGGAAAATTTGGAAACACAGCAACCATCCCCTCCAATTCTCTGTCAGGATCTCCTTCTAGACGGAGGGACTCAGATGCTCCATTTTTGCCATGATTAAGTTTTCTTCTGACACCCTATAATAGAGGTGTGACACACAGGAGTCCTGGTAAGAGACTGGTGTTTATTTCCTGGCCTCTCACATGGGGCAGGGTTCCTAAAGGGCTAGATTCTCATAGTAAACTCTGACTCCAGTAGCTTCTGCCACAGATGAGAGTTCTTCACTTCCTGACCTGAACTCTTGCTGCGTGGCTGTTTAAATGCTGCTGTGACACTCCACAGTGGGTGCATTTCAGTGATGGCAAAGAAAGAGCCCTGAATAATTTTGGCAGTTCGAAAAGTGTACAAAGGTAACAAAAAGTTAAAGCAAAATAATGCTATTTCGCCCTTCCTCTAGTGCCTTCCTTCCAGGAGCTTAACAAACAGCAATGCATCTTTGGATGAGGGAGGTAAGTATTATTCCTACTTTGAAGATGGAGAAATTGAGGCACAGAGAGACAACGTGCCCCACCCAAGGTCTCTCAGCAAGTCTGTGGAACAACAAGGAATAAAGCCTAGGAATCCTGCCTCCCAATCCTGCGCTTTAATGAATAAGGCTGTATTTCCTCCAGCTTATGATGAGTAGGATGTTGTTAATCACAAGACAAATAACTGAACCACATCAACAATAAAAAAAAAATCAGGATGTGTTCAACAGTGCTTCAGTGAAATAATTAGCTTACTGCCCTTTCCCTCAGTCCTCCTGGTACTAAGTCAGCAGATTCACTTCTATTCCAGTTATTGAGAGCGCATTTCTCTTCTTAGCAGTTTATCAGTTTTATTGGAGTGGACTGTCTGCTCTAGACTCCTTTCTGAAGCAAACATACAGTAGAACAAACACTTGAGACCGCATGGGATAGACAGACCCAGAGAGCATAAAAAGAAGAGAAAGTACCCATACGTCTAGAACCGTAGAGCCCTGTTTGAGCTAGATCTTGTCCATCCCCAGAAAGACTGCAGGATTGTTCTGGATCACATGCTTTGTCTCTTTGGTGTAAGGGGATGGATGTAACCGGCATTTCTCAGATTCACAGCCACATGACATTGGTTAATGACAAGTGGACAAGCCTCAGCCTTCAGTTATTCAATGCACTGTATCTCTGAAGCATTCTCGCTGCAGCGAAACCCTTCCCAGAGAGACACAGGGCTTAAGCAGCTTACTGAATAGCACTATAACAGGCACCATGTTTCTGCCACATCTCGGCTATTCAATCAGAGCACTCACTCCTATACGAGTGAAACCAAGCTGCTCCAATGAAGCAATCGCCATGAAGGGGCGTAAAGAAGGCCCTTGTAATACCGACCCTCTCCACTTCCAAAAGTCCCCACCCATCTCACCGCTATCCTGCAGCTGATCATTTGCACCCCCCAGGGTATTGCCTACAGATCTGTATCTTAAAAACCTGCACGGCTTTCAGGACGAGCCTCCTTCTGATTTATGCTGGTTTTCATCTGTATTATAGTTCATGTAGGCTGGAAACTGCTTGTGTTCAGACCATATCCTCCTCTGCATTAGGAGAGTACTACACACACAAAGCTGGAGCTCAGAATATTATATTAATAATAAAATAATAATAATTAATTAGTAATAGCCTTTCACTTTTTAAGATCAACATTCAGATTCTTTCTTGGAGCAAAAATTGAATGAGTTTGGTGATCGCAGCTGGGCCACTAGGGGCTATTAAACTACATCAGACAATGACCCCACAATTTGGAAAGGCAGGCAAACATTAAGGTGCATCAGCAGAGCTTGGGGATGGGGGGGATGGAGGAGCAGCACTGGAACAGCCAGGGGTGATGTAGGTCAGGAGTGAGGTGTATTGGGAGAGGTGTGGGTGGGGGAGGCAAAACCCAGGAGCGGAATAGTAGTGAGGACTGCAGGTGAGAACTGAAGTGCTTTGGCAGAGCTGTACTGGGCCCACAATTAGGAGAGCAAGCAGTGCTACCAGTCAAGATAGAGGTGCATCAGCAACGCTGTGGTACGGGAGCCCACGTCCAGATTAATAGCGGGTGCTGCAGGTGAGGATTTGGGAAGCGCTGACAAAGCAATAAGGAACTTGCACAACCCAAACCTGCTTCAAAAACCCAAAGGGTTGCTTTTCTGAAGACACGCATTCAAGCTAACGCTCACACGAGCATAATATTTCCCTCGGCCAGCATCTGGTCCATCTGTGCAACACAGCGTTTTACATGCCCAACGACACTGATCAAGATCTGCAGCATCTCTTCCCTGAAAGGCAAGCAGGAAAAAAAAATATCCCTGCACTAGAGTAATTCTGATCTGGCCTCAGGGTATCTTATGATGAGACTTCGCTCACTGGTACACTTCCAAGAGTTTCAATTTCCTCGCTGTCACTTGCTTTCCAAAAAGGTTAGTCTATACTGTTTACACTGCTGGCAAGCAAATCAGAGCTGGCAGGAGACTGACCAATCACACCAACTTCTGACAAGCAACTCACGCTTCCTATCTACCTTCCACCATTTTGGTAGCATCCAACCATCAACATTCCTAGCCAGCTACTCACACATGCATAATTATCTTCCTCCTTCCCCTCCCTATTTTGGAAATTGCCTAGAGTGGAGCACTGATGGGAAGATGACAACAACGATAAAGACATGTTGCTGATTGGGAGTTGCCCCGCTTCCTGAGAAGACTCATAGACTCATAGACTCATAGGTCAGAAGGGACCAATATGATCATCTAGTCTGACCTCCTGCACAAGGCAGGCCACAAAACCCTACCCATACACATTTATAACAACCCCGAACCCATGACCGAGTTGTTGAAATCCTCAAAAGTGAGATTTGAAGACCTCAAGCTGCAGGGAATCCACCAGCAAGCGACCCATGCCCCATGCTGCAGAGGAAGGCGAAAAACCTCCGTGGCCCCTGCCAATCTGCCCCGGAGGAAAATTCCTTCCCGACCCCAAATATGGCGATCAGCTAAACCCTGAGCATGTGGGCAAGACTCACCAGCCAGCACCCAAAAAAGATTTCTCTGCAGTAACTCAGTTCCCATCCCATCCAGCATTCCCACAGACCATTGAGCAGACTTATCTGCCGATAATCCAAAATCAATTGCTCAAATTAAACTATCCCATCATAACATCCCCTCCATATACTTATCAAGCTTAGTCTTAAAGCCAGATAAGTCATTTGCCCCCACTACTTCCCTCGGAAGGCTATTCCAGAACTTCACTCCCCTAATGGTTAGAAACCTTCGTCTAATTTCTAGTCTAAATTTCCTAATATCCAATTTGTACCCATTCGTCCTCGTGCCTATAATAGTACTAACTAAACTAAACATGTAGGGGGTGATGAGTAAAGACCTTTCCTCAGGACCAGGGACAGAGAGAGCATGTGTCTATCATAACTCCATCTGATCTTTCTGACAGGAATGAGTGGATCATGCAAACTGCCACTCCATTTAGTCCTGCGAAACCTTGTGTGTGTGTCATTAGCATCTTATGATCAAAAGCCACAGAGGAAGGAGGTTCATTTCCTGTGTCAGGTCAGGAGAACATCATTCATTGGTTTGAGCAGGGCCATTCTTATTCTCTGACCTTGCCAGAGACCTGAATGCAATGAACCTCCAGAAGACGGCAGAAGAGAAGATTTTCTGGAGTTTAGACACCACCTTTGCTAACCAAAGGAATGTTGGAAACTGGCCAGTAATTGGTAAGATAGTTGGTATTAATCATAGACTTTTTCAGTTCTCTTTGTTCCTTAGGATATCTGGTAGCCTGACTTCTTTGAAGGATGAAAAATTGTTATCCTACAAACCATTTTTCACGAGACTTCACCAGCTGTAACAGGCAAGAGGCCATCATACAAATGGTGATCCAGGCATTCTTCAACAGCTAACAGGTCTTCTAATGAGGTGACTCATTCACATTCTGTTAAGGCAGATGAAAGGGATGTCATTCTCCCACCAGAGTGGCTCCCTTGATTTCCCAGTGATTTTTCTCTGTGAAGTAGGCTCTTTGCGGCCGGAGGGCCTTGGTCCAGGGACAGGTGTAGGCAGTCCAAGCCTATTAACCAGCTAACTCCACAATGACTAGCTAGTAGATTCCATAGAGCAGCTTTGCTGGCTGGGAATTAGCTGATGTAGTTCTATCAGAGAGGAAGATTCTTTTAACTTCCTTTATGGCTGAAGCATATGGCCCTTGAACAGTTCATGGATGAGTAGGTCTTGCACCATAGATTTCTAGTTTCTTACTTCTTGTGCTTCACTTTGTGGGCTTCATCAATAAGCCACAGTTACCTGTAAGGGGGCAGTGCAGGGTCAAGGGTCAATTGTACCTAGTTGGTCAGTAGTTTCAATTGGCAATCAGCTGCAATGTTCTGCTAGCTGGTGCCCTAGTCGTTTGAATGGGTGGTTTCTGCTCCAGGAATTTCTAGAAATTTTCCAGTACAAGCACTTCTGTGGCTGAATTAGTATTGCTGGTTCACTGAAAAGGCAAGGTGGCATCCCTTTAACATCTGTTTTAGAAGTGGATGTGGCCAGTCAAAAAAGAGGTCTAATCCCAGGCCAAAGAAGAGGTCCAGGATGCATCTGGCTACATGAATGGGCTAGGAGACAACCTCAGAGAAGCCCATTGTCATCATGATGGGTAGGGTGCCTTGGGCTATTTTGCCAGATGAGCCATCTACATGGACACTGAAATGTCCCCAGACAGTGAAACTGCCACCCCGCTATCAGATTCGATAGGAGCTTTGTCTGTTATATAAATGGTTATTTTTAAGGCAAATTCGTCTTGGGGCCTATTGACCATGACAGAATCTCCTTCAGAAATAAAACGAATGCACACACAAAAAAAGGAACATTTCTGTGCAAAAAAGAAAATGAAGTTAAAGGCAAATCTTTAGCTGTAAACGTCTCCAATTTACTAAGGTAGGTTTTGCAGGGGCATCAGAGCAGAGTCACTCTCTATTAAGTTGATGGGGGATGGCTGCCCCAGGTGAGAGAACGGGCAGAGCACAGCCAGCGCATCACAGCTTTAGTAGCGCTGGTACCCCATGCCATGGCCTTCAGACATCTGATGTACAAAACAGAAACCTGTTACAGCAAGGAGGGGGGAGGGGAAGAGAGAGAAAAGGAGAGGTAAGCGCAGAAAGACATGAGAACAGAACAGAGAGAGTAAGATACAAAATGAGAAAGTTGTATATGGTCTTCCAAAAGCAGAGTTAAATGCATTAAGCTTCAGGGAGTAATAAAGTGAGATTCCTACATGGGAACCCGCTCCATGGAGTGTTCTCAGTCAGCCAGCACTCTGCAAGCTCTCTGACAAATAAACAAAAAAGGAGGAAGAGGTAGGGAATTGGATTTAGACTTCAGCGGGAATACAGAGAGGACATATTTAGTAGACAAATATATTGGTTGGTGATAGAAGAAGGTGCAAAGAATGGTTGCAAAATGGCCATCACTGGGACGATTCAAGGCAGACAATTCATCCACCTGTCAGGACAGCAGATGTTTTACTTCGATGCACAGGAAGAATAGTAGTAATAGTATGGTAACACACACACAGCCACCAAAGGCTTCCTGGCTGTAACGGTACTGCATCTTATGATTCCTCAGAACTCCACTGAGAGCAGAAATTGAATTCAGACCATCCTGCCCCAAGCACAGATGCTGACCACTTGAGCTAAAGGACAGTCTCCCTCTGATAGCAATGTGTCATAGACCCTATGCTGCTGAGTGATACAATGTGGTCTTCAATAGCCATAAAAGGCTAGGACTGCAATTCTTAGAGTTCATTTCAAAGACAGCACCTACAGCAGTACAGCGGTCTCGCTACCTGCTGGGCACTGGCTCAAAGAGAAAAGGACCACCAACTGAATTTCCAAAAAAATTATGGATTTTCCTTGGAGTTCTCCCATCAAGAGAAGGGGGTTCAAATGGATCCAGTGGAACCCAGCCTGATCCCATAAAGGGCCTCATTTGAGGGTTTTGCTATTTTTTTTTTTTTTTTTTACTGCTCACTCTTTTCTTTGTTCGGGAACCCTAGTCTTCTCCATTTAGTGTCCCAAATGCTGTATTTGGGGAACCATTTACTGCCCCATAGGGACCATTGAGGGTCCCAGTGAGCACTTTACAGATTTCATGGATATCTACTCCAAAACAAGGGAGGGAATTACAGAATTGCAGTTATTTTAGAGAGGCTGAAAAAGATGGTTTACATTTGGCTGATTGCAGGGAAAAAGCTATGACAATGGAGGTAACATGGCTGCAGCATACAGAAATATTCAAAAATCAAATTCAGCAGGCAAATTGGTATACATATTTCAGCCAGTGCACTGCACCTCTCACTGAATCTTGTTGGAGAAGCTGCTGTAATGGCTGTTCCCCAAATTGTTCTATTTTTTTGGAATCCTTCAGAGATTGTATATCCTGTTTTCCGCTTCTACTAGTTGTCGGGATGTGTTGAAAAAGCATTATATGAAGATGCCAAGGCACAACAAGATGGTCATCAGGTTGAGGGTGTTCTTGATATTTTAGAGGAGATAAGGGCTTCACACAATCTTATGCCACAAAAGCTGATGGGGGCTTGCAAATGAACATTTCACAGTTTTCATTTCTTGTTTTGGCCGTGATGTGATGTCCTATCTTACCAAAAGGGAGCACAAGATTGCAGAGTCCATTCAGTCTTGACATTCAAATGGTTCACTGTTTACTTGGTGGCCTTTGAGATGCTTTATCAGAATTAGAATTAGAAGCCTCTGGGTTCGTTACACGTAAGGATGCTGCTGCTTCACAGCCTGAAATATTAAGAATATTCATGCAGTTCAAAGAAACACTCAAAAAAGTCATAGTAGTAACACCAGACAAATCTGCAAAAGGATGAAAGGTCAACAGATCCTACAAAGTTTTTGAATGTGAGGTTTTCAACCCCATCTTAGACAAAATATGAATACAACTGGATGAGAGGATGTATAAGTACCACGGCGTCAGAGAAAAGTCTGCTTTTTTGATGGGCAAGAAACAGAAAAGTTTCAGCAGCAAAGACCTAAAGAAGCATGCCTACAACTTAACAAGCAGCTACCCTTAGAATTTAAATTCAGATTTTTGCAAATAAGATTGAGCTCTTTGCAAGGTTTGGCAGATGAATCTTGAAGGATGGCTGGAAAGGAAGGTGCCCACTGATCTCCTTAGCTACGTTTACAAAAAAGTCTTTAGCTGACTTTTTCTCTAACGCAGAAACAACACTGTATATTTTTCGGGTCTTCCTGTAACCATGGCCACAAATGAAGGGAGTTTCAGTACGATAAAGTTATTCAAGACCTATCTAAGGATGTCCATGAAGCAGGAAAAGTTAAGCAGCCTGGTAGTTATTTCTATAGAAAACTCGGAAGCAAGGTGGATACACTGAGATGAGCTCATTTATGAGATTGCTTCATAGAAGCCTAGGAAAGTCCCTTTACAAAAGAACTTAGTGGTGGTTGTGAGTTTTTACAGTGGGTGGGGGGGGTTTGAACCAGTCCCAAATCACTTCTAGCACAGCACTATCCCCCACCCTCTTACTGATCCAGCCTCACCCTGCTTAACTTAGGAGAGAGAGTAAGAGCTCAATCCAACTCAACTATAAACCTTACCAGTCTGACATTAAATGTGAAAGCAGATTAATTTTTGGAGACATTTCAGGGGCAAAGTGTTATCCAGACCAGAAATTATGTAATGTTTATTAAGTACTTTCAAGTGAACAGTGCTGTCAATTATCCCTTTACCTGACTCCCCCTTGTTTTCTCATATAAAGAGAAGCTATATATAAAAAGACTTATTTGGGCATATGTAGACCATCTTCTGGCTGTACAAAGTTGTTCCCCTCAGTGTTCTGCCCCATCTAATTTTGAATGCCCCAAACAATGGGGTATCTACCACTTGCCTTCAGAGGCTATTCCAAGAAATCTCACCATTAGACATTTTTCTTTATATTCAGCCTACATTTCTCCCTTAATTTCATCCCTTCAATACTCTTTATACTCCCAATCCCTTCCTAAACAGCTCCTCTCACTCACTGGTGGCATTCTCACCCTTCAAATTACTTGTAGACAGTTACGTTCCCCCATTAATCATCGTTTAGGCAACATACACATATTTAGTTCTTTGAACCTTTCCTCCCACCTGTCTCCTCCAACGCATTTTTGTTCTCCTTTGAACTCCTTCCAATTTGTCAATCTCTTTGTGACAGTGAACGGCCTAGAGCTGAACGCAGTATGCTGGGTATGGTCTTCCCAAAGCGTGTATACTAATTTAATCATAAACAGGATTAGATCTATCGAGCAAGAACTGTGCTTTAACAACTTATGCATCTCATCACTGCTGGTTCTGTTTTCTTCAAGATGACTGCCAGTTCCTCTTTCCATTACTATCTGCTCCTTTACTTAAGACGGGGTTCAGGTTCTAGCTTTCTGGATGATAACTGCAAGAACCATTTGGTTCCCAGTTTTGAATATCACTAGCACGTTGCCTTTCCCTCACAACCTTCTGCAACCCACCTCCAACCCCTGCCCCGCAAGCTCTGCAGGACGCATTCTTTTGCATATGAAGGAAATGTAGCCGGGGCTCGTTCTGACAATGCTGCCCGTCATTTTGCCCCAGTGAATGAACTCCACCAGCAAGAGGGTGGAATGGAATGTTAGTGCAATGCTTATTCCTTGTGCTCTGGGGCCGCAAACTGGGAGCTCTGCAGGGATAATACTGGGACACTCTCTTGCCTGGTCCATGCTGCAGCCAGGCCCCTTTTTGTGTTTAACAGGAAATCTCCAGCCCCCATTTCTGGACATATCATCCCCTTGTGATCTCTAGTGAGCTATGCTTCAAGGGCTCTGGGTTGTTTCAGTCTTTAAAAGGATTTCCCCTCCACGAGCCGCAGTTCCAACTGTTCATGCAGAGAACCCTCCCAATTTCACATCATTTGGGATTCTTTTCACCGGAGCAGGAAGGGGAAGGAAAAAGCAAAATAAAAAATAATGCCGCAGCCCTAGAGGAGAGCTCTAGGCTAATTACAGTGATGAGTTAACCCTTCTACTAATCTTTAGCCCATTAATGTAAACAGATGGTCAGCTCTCTGCAGGGGACAGGAACAGGGATGGTGCAGCAGTCGCTTTCATCCAACTCCACACAAGGCTAGACTCTGCCTGAATATGGCTGGCACTACAGGTCCTTCTCTTCCTACTCTAATCCTTTCCTCCCCACCCTGTGACTGGCAGGGAAATACAGAAAGGGAAGCACTGAACCACCAGGAGATGAGCGAAAGGGAATGCCGGGCAAAGATTTGTGAGTTAGGTCTAGCGTGTGTAATCATGTACAGACATGTGCCAGCATGGGAGGGGGATGTGAATCATCCACAGGAAATGCAGGCTGATTTTAAATGGGGATGTTAAGCAAATTGCTTACATGGAATAAAAGGGGATATTGTATCAATAAGAAGGGCTAAACACAGCATGTCTTTGCCTATAAGGTGGGAAAGCACGCACAGAAGTGACCATGCTGTCTCTTAATGTAAATAACCACTGAAATCTTCCAAGCGCAGTGTGGGCTATGCGCCAGATGATGGGGGGGTGGGAGGGAGAATGACCTTGGGGTTATAGCACAGGACTAGAAACGAGGGCTCCTGGATTCTATTCCCAATTCGGTCACTGACTCACTGAATGACCATAAGCAAGTCACTCTCCCTATAAACGAATTTCTTCCATGCCTCACGGGAGGGGGAGAAGAGGCTTAGATGTCTGTGAAGTGCTTGGAGATCCTTACATGGAAGGGAAGAGAGAAGTGAAGTGACGTGTTATTTCCAATGATCTTATCACTTTTCAGTAGGAAACAGGGAAACAAGGAGAGCCACTGATTAGCTGGAGAAGCCGCCCTGGGATTCATGTAACCTGCTACAGGACCTTCTCTATTAGCTCATCCTCAGTAGGTTTGACATATTCCAGTGGTGAACAGGATAAATATAAGCCAGTGTGAAAATGTCTATTCGCTACATCAGGGGCTCTAACCTTTGTATTTTGGTTACCATTTCATAAGGCAAAGGCCCTCTCCATGACTCACCCTCCCACTCTCTCGCTGGTACATTTCCAAACTATTTCAGCCTGCAGACCACCAAGCTTGAGATCTTCTGATCTACAGAGGGGAACAGAAACCTGGGGCCATCCGGAACTAAGGACACTTCTTATTTCTGCTGTTAGACAAATAATTGTGTTGCAAGGCTGGAATGCTGCACAGTATTGCGGGGTCACTGCATCTTGACGTCATGGTGCAGTGTCACAACACAAACCTGCCAAGTCATCAAACCGACATCAACCTGCAACTTGGTATCACAACATCTTCCATATACACCATCATTCCAGGCTTGCAAGACACAGGACTGACCCCTACCAACCAGGGCCATCCCACAAATCTCACTTTGGGTGGCAGGTCTCATTAACCTCAGGGCTCAGTTCATTCCTTTAAACACCCATTTCTCAAAGTGAGCACTGATTTGGAAAGAGAGAGGGATGGAATAAGGGGATCAGACAATGAAACCACGTTGACCTGCCAGCAAGTTTCTATCTGAAACCCATGTTACCAAATTAACGCCCCTTTTATTTGCCCCTTTGTCTCCAGTCCCTTCCTAAAAGGCAGACTCCAGAGAAGGGGAAATAGGTGCAACACAGTGTCTGTGCCAGTTGTCCAAGATGCTAAGTCACCATTAACACACACAGAGAAGGAGGGTTCACAGAGACGGCATCTGCTACCCTGCTAGGCTGAACAACAAGTTTTCATCTTCCATAAACCTCCACTCCTTAAAATGCTCATTCACTGTTGCACCTCACAAGAGCAACAACTGGGTAACCAGATATCCTGATTTTATAGGGACAGTCCTGCTATTCGGGGCTTTTTCTTATATAGGCGCCTGTTATCTCCCACCTCCTGTCCTGATTTTTCACATTGCTATGTGGTCACCCTAAGCAACAATGATGTACAGCTCTGGCTGGAAAAGGGACTAAGGTAAAAAGAGGGCCAATTCTCACTGAACAGGCCTATCCCCTCTGAGAATGCTCAGTGTAAGATCTGCTCGCTCTACTGTCTACAATACATAATAACTGCTTCTTACTACTGTTAGCACTGCCGAACCAATACAGCTACATAGCAGTGAGCTAGATTCTATTCTAGCTCATGCACCAACTGAACTGTTAAAGAGTAAAAATAAAAAAACAAACCGTCAACTACTGATGATAAAATACTACTACCAGCAGCTAATGCTCATACAGCACTTTTCACCTGAAAAACGCAAGGCACTTTACACAGGTGAGTAAATATCGTCCTAACTTTGCTAACTGGGAAATAAACTTTCAATTGTAGGCCTCACATCTGCCTTCACTTACACTTGTGTAACCCCAATGAAGGAAACGGTGGACTTTGGCCTGCAGAATCTTTATAACTGGTGGTGATGTCTGAGAAGGAAAGAATCCAGCTTGATTCTCAGATCCCAGGGTCTGTGGCCCAGGAAGTTCGAAAACACATCTTTGAACTGTAAATTGGCCAAGTTTGCTCTGGAATCAGTAAGACACAAACATGGAGCCCCGCAGTGCAGTTTTACAGTCATTTGTCAGAGAAAAAACACACTTTGAACATCTTGGGTGGTGGAAGGAGAAGGCAGACAGGCTATTTTAAAGGCAAGGAAACAGATAACAGCATTAGGCGTCTCACTGTCACTGTAATAGCATGGATCTGGGGGCAGGTGGGAGAAGGTAGGGTGTTGGAGGAGGGAATAACTAGTGATTTTTCTATTGCTCAAAATGTTTCTTATAAAAAGGCAGATATAGTGGTTCCATTCTCCTATCACTGAATCAAAGATGAAGATCAAATCCTGCTTCATTTCCAGGGAGTCAGACCTTCAACAGGTTAGGGCAGGGTCTTGGTCTTCTCTGTACCCTGTGCAGCAACAAGCAGGTGGTCTGTGCTTATCAAACCAAAGGAGAAACAAGAGAGAGCCTTCCATGTATTCCCCCAATTCTCTCCCCCCCCCCACACACACAGGACACCCTTCTGCCCCACTGCACCTGAACAGAGCCTTAGGAAAGGAGTGTCTGGAATGAGTGGCAGAAACCTCTACTGAAATATCCAGACTGTTTAACTCTGATGAGGAAGAATGTTTCAACTAGTCTTTCCCCTTCCTTGTTGGCCCTAAGAAGACACCCCGCTGTGGACTCAATCCAGCCCTCTCCAGCGCTAACGTTTAATCCAGCAGCAGGAGGATTACAGAAAGTTAGAAGAGACAGATGGTGTTGTGAAGACCAAGACGTCTTATTGCTTGGCTGTAGCCTGCACTTCCTGAGGTTATGGCCGGGATTTCAATTCACAGAGCTCCTTCCTTTTAAGCCTTCACTCATCGAGGAGGCGGTGGGGGGGGGGATCAGACAATCCCTATGTACCACTGAGATGCAGGCTCAGGGAGGAATGACAGAGGATGTGTTCAGAACTGTTTGCAGATGTGCTGTAGGGAGGGTGAGTTTTCCTTTTTCCTTCCCAGGATTTTTGGTGGTGGCTACATGGAGAAGATGAATAAATAGCATTTACGCAGGACTTTACATATGCCAAGCTCTATACATTCACTAATTAACCCTCACACCATCTCTCTTTATGGTAGATAAATATCACCATCCCCATTTTATTTATTGGGAAAGTGGGGCATTTGCCCAAGATTGTACAGAGTTAGTCAGTGGAAGAGCCATGGAATAGAACTCCCCATGCCATATATTCCGACAGACCATGCTTTCCTCAGTGAATGTCAGCAAGTCCCCTCCAGTCCCTTCTCACTCCACAATTCATTTGAAACACAAGGGCCCTATAGCAAAAGAAGCCTTAAAGGTGATCTGCAATTAAAAAATAAAATGGGATTTATTCCCATATTTGCTTCTTTGTGACGTATACAGGTGGCCTGAACGGGTCTGGTTTTTTAAAATAAATCTCCATTTTTTGTAAGCACATTAAAAATATCAGTTCTTGACTTCTCTGGCAAAACCAGCAATTTCTCTGATGAACTAGGGTTATTGTTTGATGAAACTGAAATCTGAGCAGCTGACGAGGGAGAGGGATTAGTAGTCAAACTGTTTAAAATGGCCTTTTTGGTTTGCGGTAATGCATAGTCAGCTCATTTGCAAGAAATGCCCTCTTTGGCAAAGATTTAAGGCTTTCCCCCCTTCCAAAGAGGGTTGAGGAAGTTCCTGCTTTAGTTCTCCAGTCCTTCAAGGAAACCTCCAACAACAACTGGGAGACAAAAACCCTGATATTTTCAGTGTAAAGAGAAACCAAAACAAAACAAAAAGCCTTCCAAGCCTCTTTTCTATGTCATAATGAAGCCCAAAATGGAAACACTATTATAATATATAATTTGCATGGTGGTAGCACCTAGGAGCTGCCAGCATGGACCAGGACCCTAGTGTGCTAGGCACTGTACAAAGACAGAACAGAGAGACAGTCCTTGCCCCAAATAGCTGGTTTTCTCCTAGGAAGGATACTTAAAAAAAAAAAAGAGAGAGAGAGAGAGAGAGAGAGCAAATGGAGAGAACAAAGAACTGGGAATCAGGATTCCCGGTTCTGTTCCTGGTCTCCAAGGTGATCACTTTCCTTCTCTGTGCCTCAGTTTCACCAGCTGAAAAATGGGAATAATGGCACTTATCTGCATTTAAGCAAACTGCTCAGAGGGCGACAGATAGAAAGCATTAAGTAATATTAGTATCTAAAAGAAAAAAAGAAACCAGAAGGCCAGAATCAAAGGGAGTAATGCTGAGCATGAACTGCAGGGGCAAACAGCCCTGGGTCTCTCCTCTTGCTTCCAAAGAAGGTGCTCAGGGCATTAGTTACAAAAGAGGCATTGTTACACACCAGCTATTCTTGACTGTGGCTCTTTAGGAATAATGAGGCAATTATTCCCAGCAGCACTAGGAATAACGTCTCTTCTGTCCTCTGCTCCAAACTGCACCCGCTTAGATGGCTTCCTCCTGTCTGGAAAGACAACTTGCCGAGACTCCTGGTGTTCTTTTGTTATGCTAGCATTTGGGTGGACAAAATGAGGATGGGGGAAAACAGAGGGGAAGGAGAAGAATTTCAATAGCCACCACAAGTAGTTCCTTTAAGCCAGAAAGAGGTACGCAGAGGCAGGGTTCTCCCACCTCAGCAGTATGGCTGTGCTCAGAAAAGGGAAGCGGAGTGAACAGCATACGTCACTATTCGACTACCAATGCAAAACCTCAACCCCATCAGCTTCACCTTTTTCCACCACCCAGAGGGATCTGAGCACCGGATAAGCACATTCCTGAGATTAGTTCATCCTTTAGGAGATGGTGCTAAAGGTAAAGTCAGCTGGGATACATAAAACTCTCAACCAGGCAGTCACTTTCCATCAGCAACCCCCACAGCATACCATTCAATCCTGGTGTTACCAAGAAAGAACTTGAGGGCCAAAATTCAGCCCCTACGGCTACCATAGATAACCAGGACTTCTCCCAATCCCTCTGTACAGCACAAAACACTTCAGAGCACTCCTCCATTCACAGCCCCACAGTCCAGGCTGCAGCTGTGTAGACAAACCCTTAGTCTACTCCAGGCCCCAATAACTGCTCATTGAGCCCAAACAAGCTGCGCTAATTGGACAAGGAACAACATGAATGCAGAGAACAGATGGAGTGGAACTAAATCTGATTGAGGAGACACACTTGATCCCCAGAACTGAGACTTATTCCTGGCAACAAGAAGCTGAAAAAGCACTTAAATATCAGCACTCCATGTTAATTCACCAGAGCTTTTTTTTCCTGAGCTCCTCATCAGACTGTCATTCACTGTTATTAGAAGAGCCTGGCAATGTAACATTCTTTAATGAGTGTGCTTTGTATGACCACCACTTGTACTGGATATAGCCCCCAAAGCCATCTGCCAGAAGACATTTCCCCTTGGTACTGATCATTACATTATCACACAGCCTTTGAAGCTGAGGAGCAGATTGGAAGGCATTTCTCTGATATTTTTCTAAAGCTAGATTCACACCTTTGTGGGCCACTTGGCTGCAGGTAAAGAATGTCACAGCTTCTGGGAGTGCTAATTAGAGCCGATTATAACCCGAATGACCTGCTGTGGCACTGAAATGCCATGACTCGCTCTTGTCCCTGCAAAGCGGGGATTTTATATCTGTGCTTGTGTGTGATGTGAGAAGCTAACTGATTCATAGCTCTGGATGTAACAATCACTCTGACAGAACAATCAAACCAGAAGTTGTCCAGACTAGTTGTTCTAACCTGATTCCACTACACATACCATGACTCCGCAGAAACTAAAGAAGTCTCAATTTTCCGGATTGCAAGAACGGTACATTAGGTTGCCATCTTTTATGGGAAAATGTAGTTGAACACAATCCTACATATGAAAGTTATATTCCATGGAGAGATGTAGGATTGTAAGTGGGGGGTAAGTTTATAGCTCAGACAGTGATCAGCCGTAAAATCTTTCCATTTCTGTCTCAGATAACATCACCCTCAGTATTTGCAATATTCTTTATGCTGAATATAGGGAACACTTCAAGTGCTATTTAGTTCTCTAATGCAACTGAAATGTGCAGCTGCAAGCACTGTATCTACTGTATTACAAATAGCTAAAGATAACATTTACAAACAAATATCACCATTAAACTCTTCCCCTATCCCTCATCTTCTTGCTGCCAACTGGACATTGCAAAGTCGCTTAACTGATGGAAATGGTGATACGAGCACACTGGCCTGTTATGAGATTGTTAAACACAATCGTTTTATTTGTCATGGGAATGGCTGCTTGTGACTTGTAGATTCTGACTATTTTAGTCAGAAAACAAGAGCAGGGAAACATTTTTTTTAAATAGAAAACACATATGAGAATGGCACAGACTTTGCAAGCAGCTATGATACAAGGACAACATACATAAGGCAGCAGGAGGCTCCCAGTTACTACAGCTACCCATGGACTGGCACTTAGCTGCACTCACAGGACTAAGCCCCCAGCTGCCCTGAGGGAGTGAGTGGTCTTTGAGGGCTCTGGACTGCAGGACTGGGAAAGAGAGGAGATGTCATGAACATGAGAATTCCAGTGTCTGGAACCAAGTGGGAGGCATGAGAGACCCATCCAGAAATGGAGAAATAGTCAGTCAGTCAAATGTTTTTAGAAAAAAGAATAGTCAGAAAAACTGGGGAAGGTGTGTGGAAGATGGAAGCCACTTCCACTAGTGCTAAATTATTCACTGCTGCACCCCCCTGCCCTCAAAAATGAAGAAAAAATAAAATCAGTTCCTTCTCAAATCAGAGGGGCAACTGCAGCATGAGCGAAAGGTATGGCAGATACAGGCGTCAGGGACAGACAGGGAGGCTCAAAGATGAAATTCAGAGCCCAACTGCTTCCACTCCACGTCCCACCACTTCTGTCCTTCCTACATATCACATAACATCACGTTTGGATCAGGCAATGGCTCACTCAGAAGCAGGGGGGAATATGCTGCCCTTCCCCAGGCAGGCAGGTGTGAACGAACGCAAAATAACATGTAGCACAGAAAGGCACATTTCCTCATTTTGTTTCCTAATACCACGGTAACAAGAAAAGATTCTATGAAACTGAATGGAAGCACATTTAGAAACTGAATAAAGGAAAGCCTTTTTCCACACAGTACACAATTCACCTGTGGAACTCAATGCTTCATTATATAGAAGCCAAGAGTTAGTAAGATTCAGTAAAGGATTATACATTTATATGACTATTTAGAGTTATACAGAAAGGATTAAACAAAAACCTCAAGAGTTTTGGGAGGGATCATATAAACCATTAAATTTCAGGGTTTAAACCAACCTTTTACTGGTATGGTTTAGAAGGGAATTTCCCTGGGGATAGGTTATTCCATAAATGCAGTGTGCCTTGCATCTTCCTCTGAACGTCTGCTGCTGGCCACTGTCAGAGGCACGATCCTGGGTATGGTAATTGCTCTGTTCCTACAAGCCCAGACCACCCTCCCTACCAAACATAGGCACATGAACACGTTTCCCCCAAACCACACACAAGGAGGCACGCACACATCGGAAGCACATAGACGTTTCTCTCCACTATGGCCTTTGGAAACGCTCCTGAAGATTCCCTAATCACGGTGTGTTAGTCCTATTTTCAGTTAGCAGAGATTCTTCAGCTGTATTGCTTGGCACAAGAAAGAAACATTCCCCCCTTTCAGAGGCCTGTCTGAGGTATTTCCACGGCCCATAGAAGCAGTCTGTCTCCCAGCTCCATCGCCATGCTGCCCACGTCAAGTTGGCCTGCTGACCTTTTCCAGCCACTAGCCTTCAGATCATCTCAGAACATTTCATAACGGGATTGCTGTCTTCCTGTGGGTTATGCATTTAAGAACATTATATTTGGAACAGGGATATAAAGGATCTATTTAACCAGATCTCATGCGCTCGCTCTCTTTCTCTCTCTCTCACAGGGCACACTTTACTGAGGCCCGGAGGGGCCCGGCCCAGCCCGCAACCCCCATTACCACGAGGAAAAAGATTTTCATGGCTCATGAGATTGTATGTCTGGGATGAGGGGTTATGGTATGTGTGTAGGAGGGGACCCGCGTTACAAGTTTGTACTGGGCCCAAAACTCCCCCCCACACACACATACAAAAGCAAACTACATACACACACACACAACATGGGGCTCTTCCTGGCTGTGTCCATTGAGCGAGGTGTAATTAAACATCCTAGAAGCTTGCTTCTAAACCCATATTATTGATTATTTTGGGGAGGGCGGGGGGGTTAATACCAAGACTGCTGCAATTCACAACTAAATGCAGTGAACAAAAGAAATTGAATCGAGGGGGGAGGGGGGAAGAGGTGCTTAAGTCTGACTAGCACTAGGGGATGGACACAGACACCGTTCAGAGCCAAGCATAGGAGACGTAATAGCAACTACCCTGGAACCCAGACCTTTAGACCTCCTAGTGAAGTGGTTTTCAAACTGGGGTTACATGTACCGCCAGGCATACATGAGCTTCCATCAGGGGGTATGTGAGAAAAATTCTGTAAGGGCAGACAACGCACTTCATTTAGCAAGACTTGCCAATATAATCAGAGGCATATTGTGACCCTGTGGGGTATCAGATGGGGGTATGCAGTAGGCTACATTATATGGAAAGGGGTATGCAGCCTAAAGTTTGAAAACCACTGTCCTAGTGTATAATCCAGCCTCGGTATCTCCAGTGCAGTCTAGGACCCAAGTCAGCGTGTATCAGATGTGTTTAGAATGCAGGATGACCTGGTGAGCTGAGAACATTGAAATCTGCTAAGGAAACTCCCTTATGCTGGAAAGATCCTTTTGTCTCTAACAAGTTTTGACTTCTCCCCTGCCTAAAAGAGTTCCCAGAGTCTCTGGTTTCCAGAGACACCTAGCATAAGTGACATGACAAGATGAATTGGATGTATAATTTATTCCAAACTTATACAATATTTTGCTGGCAATTCGCCTCTGCGTCGCATGCAATACCCAAATCCAATGCCCTAATGTTCCCATCACTGAAACTAGACAGTGGTTGTACTCAGCTGAATAACAGTAAAAAAGAAATGACTGTAAATCAGATGCAACATCTGAGCTTCTCCGGGAAAACTCTAAACAAAAAAATCCACTCCAACTCAGAGGGACGAGAAGACAGGGCTGAGTAAGAGATATGGGCTGCAGCCTAATCTGGGGGGGCTGGATATCAGTGTGTCAGGGGAAGTGCTCCTCCTTATGCAGCTGCTGCACATGCCATGGAGGCAGGTGAGAAGGGGGTGGACTGACAGAAAAGGCAGAGCAAAATAGAAGAGCTGAGACATCCCTGATGCCCACTCTGTAAGTGTGAATGCTCTAAAGAGAGGCGAGACCCCCTTTCCCTCCCTGTGCATACATTCCAGGCTGGTAAACTTCCAACTGAACCTGACCCCTACCAGTCATCACTGCTGCCCTGGTGTATGTACGTGCCCACACAAAATCAACAGCGTATCAGCTGCCTCCTTCCTTTATTGTGACTTCTCCTGGTGGCTATCCATAGAGCTGTAAAGTAAAGGGCTCTGACATCCTCCTGTGTAGACACCCACAGTACACTATCCACACACACAGAGGCAGCACAAACACGCAAGGACTAACTGCTTTTTAATCAGGCAGAATTTAAGAGGTAACAAACCCACCTGAGTTCCATTAATACGTTGGATTTACTCAACCTGGTAGGAGCAGGGTGGGAAAGGGAGAAGCGTGATCTGAGCAGAGACTGGGCTCCTGGATTTTATTTCCAGCTCTGAAGTGAGTGTGATTGGGGGGCTACAGCACGAGACTGCAAGACTCCTAGGTTTTATTACATGCTCTGTTATGGCCTCACCGTGTGACCTTGGGTATGTGACTTCAATGCTGTGCCTCTGTTCCCCTATCTATACCAGGCTGACCTACCTACGCCCCCCCGGGTTTGTTGCAAGGCTTAACTCATGAAAGCTTGTAACATCCTTTCACCCAAGTCTCTGGAGTATTAAAAATGGCATGATTTTATTAATAGGAGCCAGCAACAGGTATCCAAAGGTTTATCGCATATCGTGCACAAATCAGGCACACAATGAACACTCCCATGCACATGGGGTGACCGCTCTCTGGTGCGCGATCATGTGTTTGGGTCTCAGATTTGACGCTAGCTTTGAGGGTCATTTCAAACAGCAAACTTGGGTTTGGATTGTACCGAGGAGGCTCAGAGGCTCTTTTCACATCAGCAAGAACCCCACACCGAGGGCCTGCTGCTCCTTAGGTCCCCTGGGAAACATGCTGTTGCCGTGTAAAAAGTTCACTCCTTAAAATAAACAGCAGACATCAGTTAAGCCCAAGAGGCGTCAGCAGCAGAGTCATTCTTTGTCCCCTGGTCAGGACCTGCCTGCACTTGGAGGATCTCTGCTCCAGGCCAAAGTGAGGCTCTCCTGTCATCCCTTAAAGGAGAGCAGATAATCACCAGGGCAGCCTCTGAGGCAGAGGGAGGTTAGCCAACAGTTGTTTGCACACGATGCGAGAGTGAGAGAGCCATATGGAACCTGCATCTGTCCATTGGCAGCCATTTGTCAATCAAAGGGCAGAGTGGACACTGAAGGAGCAGTTGGAAGGTGCTTGGCCCAAGCCAACCCAAACTAATTATAAAACCAGGTAAAACTCAGTTGGTTTGGCTTTTTGCTACCAATTTGAAACTAGAGCCAGTTTCATCCAAAACACTGTGAATCTGCAAGCCCAGTACGGAGTCAAACTGGGGCCAGTTATGCACCAGTTTGAAACCATGAGATGCTAAATCAGAGGAAACCTGGTGGTTTTTGCTGAGTAGCACTTTGAGTTGTCTGATGTTATTGAACAAGACACTCAAAGCAAAACGCAAACCTAAACAAAACCCAAGGTACCAGACCTGATTAGTCCTAACCCCCCAATGACACAGACCTACTGCAGAGCTTGAGCCAAGGGAGTAAGATCTGGGGAGGGACGGTGTAGAGCCCAGGAACAAAACAGCTAAGCTACAGCAGCACTTCCGGAGAGGGGGAGGCTACAGCAACCTTGTCCCAATGGCCGTCTAGCAATTGCCTCATCTAATTTTTATCACCCCTTATGAATGACTGTGGAGTAAGAGACTGGTGTGGGATGGGAGTGAAGTTTAATTCTCTATTGAGGAAAGCAAAAAGCATCCACAGACACCTTCAGAACAAAAATTTCCACTGTAATTGGCCCAGCATTGCAACGTCAGTTTCTGTATGGCCAATCCCCATAATAAATAAATAAAATAAAAAGTCAGACCCCCTCAAAAGTCACAAGACTGACCCCAGAAATCACAGGTTTCTTTTAAAAGCACATATAGTTGTTTCTGGTCTGGCCAGCCCTGCAGCTGCTCCTTGTGCCATTCTAGAGGTGTTATTCCCACCCAGGCCCAGTGCTGCAGAAATGGAGAGTGGAGGAGCAAACTTCCCCCCTCTCCTCTTCATCCCTGCAAAACGAGGCAGGGAAGGGGGGATAAAAAACCCCTGAAGTCTGCGGTATCAATGGCTCCATCTCACTCTCTCCATCCAAAAACTCCTCACAGCTCCTGACGGGAAAGGGCAGACCTCTGGCAGCCTCTTGCAGCAGCTGTGATTGACTGCTCTTCTCCAGGCGGTGGGGAAGCGGGAAAGGCAGGGTTTTCCCCCAGGCTGGGCTGAAATTTGCTGGAGTTTCTCACATCTTAGCCCAGCTGGCTCCCCCAGGGGCCAAAATCTCGGTGCTCACCCTGAAAATCACCAGAGGTGGCTGCACCGTGGTTTAGCAAAGACCTACAAGAGGAACATCTGCTCCTTGCTTACAGAAGCCTGGCTCAGTGAAGGGAGAAGAAACTCTCCGCTCACCGGCAATGAATAAAAGTCATCAGTAGGGGTCAAGTGCCACTGGGTCAATTTTTCGGCTTACCCACCTTGTTCTGTCAAAACATTTCTAAGCCATCTACCTAGGCAACCACCAACAGGGTTCACAGAGAGATCGAAACATTACTCACTCTCTCATGTCCAGCTGCTTTCCAAGAAGCTTATGCCTTGCTTGCTGCCCTCTCAGAAGAGCAATGCTAGACAGAACCTATAATATTCCAACAGTGAACATGAACTATAGTTTATCCCTATGGATATATAATTACATAAACACACACACAGACGGCAGAAAACGGTTATACTTGAACCCCCCCAAACACACACCACATGGTATGGCCAGAGCCGCTGAGAATGGTTTCACCAGCCTTACTTCACCCTGCTGGACTTGAGTATCGGTGAGGTCCCTGAATAGCAGGTGGCTGCATGTCCCACATACGCGCAATCCCGCAGCACAGCCAGGGGTCAAGAAGAGAACAGACACCATTCCTGGCAACTGGGAAGTTCAACCGGGAGCAATGAAACCCAGAACAGCATGGCTGTGTTTACACTAGAGTGCAGCTCCAGCTGGGGCAGCAATTATGCGTGTCCTAATGTAGACCTAGCACCTTTTCACCTGACCCTTTTCGCAGCAGGTCTTGCTGACATGGGGTGGAGGGGGTGAGGGGGGGAGAAATGACGACGAATGCTGTCGCCCCATCTTCATTAGAGTGCCTCCTGGTTGTTACTTATGATGGAGCTGCATTGATGCTAGTGAAACACTAGGAGGCTCCCCCCCAAAAAGCTCAATGCAGGCAAGGCCTATAGAAATGTCCTTGCTCACTGTTTAACATGAAGCGTGGGCCAAATGTTGCTCATTGCTGCACAGCTAAGGGGCGGTGAGGGAAGAGGACTTGAGCAGGAGCAGAACAGGAGCTCAAGGAAAGATCAGGAGCCATGGCCCAGCTGCTGTGCTTGCCCGAATACACAGGAGAGTGGTGCTTTGATCCGGCTCCCAACCTCTCTATGCGTCAATTGGCATCCTGTGCTAGGCTAGCTCTGTTGTGCTCTCCATCATACATCCCCTTTTAGCCACTCCGAGACACTCCTCTGTACATTGGCAGGTTAGCCCAGTGCTCCACTCCCTCCCCCACCCCCCACCCCTTACCCCCTGCATTCAGCACCTGCTAGGACAATCCTACGCTGCCCACTAAATAAGCAATTAATGCAATATCCCCTTTCCAACACATGCAGCTTGTGGGATCCACAAGGGACATATTAGGATTCTGGGCCCCAAGGGCAGCAATTCCTACACAAAATACCTAGGTGCTCTAGAAAGCCCATAATGTAGATTCTTAAAACTGCTGCTAATTTCCACACTATCAATCTGATGGTATCATTTTGCAGGCTCATCCAAACTTCACTGGGGTGGCTATGCATCCTGTAAACAGGCTTGGCGGACTAGTGCACAGAGCAAAAATTATTTGGGGCTGGCGCTATGTAATCAGGTTGCAATATAAATTGATGACACAAAAAATTTGCTCTTCAGGACAAACTGGAGAAAGGTGGCAACTTTTTCATCCAACAACAGTGAATGAGGAGCAGAAATCTTAGAGAGGAGACTCCACATAGCACCATTCAGTACTGGAGGTCATGTAACAAAGCCTGTAGTCAAGAGTCCTTAACTGTACGTGCATGTCTGTGTCAACCAGAGAAGGCAGCAGCACAATCTATTTCAGGTTGTGTGACCCTGTCTCAACCAAATTGGATTCCCAAACGCAATCCAATTGGCTGAGATGGGGTCATGTTGCTAAAAATAGCTTTGTACCAATGCCCTCTTAGCTAGTAAATGGCTTTCAGCCCCCAAAACTACTGAGCAGCTGGACACAGGCTGAAATGGCTCACACAAACCTGAATGTGGAGAAGTCTCCACATGGGGTACTGAAACTATAGAGAATTCAGGATAAAGAAACATTTTTTAAAGGGATGAAAAAAAATAATCTAGAAATCAGTTCAAATTGCAAAATTTGGTTCAGATTTCAAACACTCTCAAAGTTTGATTTAGGGTTTTGAGTGAGGCACTTCTCTAAATAAAACATGCACTATCAAAAGGGAATTAGACTGTGTGTGGGGGAGGGAGCTGTTAAATAGGTCAAGAGCAACTTCCAGTGGCCAAAGGAGAAGAGACAGAAAATTTTTACAAGATCTTTCCATTTATATCGATTTGATTTTTGTGCCTTTCCCTGTAGACCAGGATGGACAGATTTAAATCAAAATCATTTAAATCATCAATTTTAAATCATGATTTAAATCAGCAAGCAGGAAACCTGATTCAAATTATCAATTTAAATTATGTTTTTGCATTTGTACTTTTAAATTATTTTCCTAAGAAAAGATTAATACTGATTGGTAGATACCATTAAAACATGCTGATTTGCAACTAAATATAGAATTTACACAAAATTTGGTGTCTTTTTGCTAACCAGCAGGATATAGTATATCTAAAGACATTTATTTAAGCAGTTATATCACAGCTTTTTACTAGATGATGATTAATTTTTTGTTTGCAATTTGTGTCAAACTATTTGGGTGGAAATTTAAATTCAATTAAAATGCACAAAATAAGCATTTTTAAAAATAAACTATCTTAAATGTGCTGGATATGTAAGAAATAAGTTGATCACGACATGTTTTGCCTTTAAAAACTAACTGATTTATTAAACAAAGGAAGTATTATCTGTAGCTAGTGCATTGAACTGATTGTTTCTGATCACTGTGTCCTTCAAGGTTTTAGAATTAATAGATCTCATCCTCTCACACCATGTCCTTATTCATAGTTTGGAAGGCACAAAACAAACTTTCTTGCTTTTTCATCTCCCGGTTGGTTTCTTAACTTTGCATGAACTAGTCAGTCATTCAACTGAACCACTATAAAAAATCTTAATAAACTATTTTCTTTGCACCTGCAGAAGACACTACTGCTGTTAAAAGCTGGTTTAGCATGCAAACTAATTCTGGCTCCAGGCGCTCAGCCAGTGATTTCCATGAGTTCAGTGGTCTGACTTTTCTTTCAAAACTGGCAGCAAACATGTATTGCTTAATATTATATTTTGTATTTAATTTAAATGTGTTTAATAGATTATAAATTTAGGCTGCAACACAGATAGTCAATTTCAATTTTATTTTTTAAAAACAAATGCCTGTATTTAATAATAATTAAAACAATCTTCAGCATATTCGTACACACGCAAGCGATGTTTTGCCTGCATGCCAGACACGGCACCAGTCTCCTAGGTGGCTGGGATGGTTGAGGAGAAGGGGAAGACCTGGGGCAATTTAACTTATTTTATTTTTTGCCATTTAGCAGAATGGCTTGGAAGGAGGCAGTGTTTTTTAGCCTCACCACAGGGCAAAAGAAAGGGTTTATCCATCGCTGTGCACTGTACACAGAAGTTAAGATTATGGGAAAGAATTGACAGCTGGGTAGAAAAAGGTGACCCCGGTGCACCATGAGGCCCAGGAATAGCATGTTTTCTTAACTAAATTTTAGGAAGCAAGCAGGTAGAGGGAATACATTGGATTCTGTATCCCAGCAAACTCAGCAAGGTACATCCTCCTCTTAGCTCCCCTAGTGCTCCCAACTATGCATTGCATTACTCACTCTTGCTCTGTTTCCACCAACTCTGGATAAAACAGGTATCTGTTGCAAGTCACTGATCGTTGCTATACAAACTTACGAAACAACATTTTATCAGGAGATACAGGAAGCACTTTAGGAAAATGGCAGTAAAACCAGACAAGTTTCCACCACATTTATCAAAGTGCCCTTGAAGAAAGATCCCATTGCAAGGCAGCAGAGAAACTTATAAATAATAAGCAGAGTTCCCCTGCCTCTCGAGCATTTTAATAAATAAAATTTAAAAAAAAGAAACCTAGACAGTGCAGTCACTTTAGCTTCTTCCACCTCTGATGCTACAGTGGCATCTTTCAATGATTTCCCACTCTGCAACCATTAAAAGTGCAGCGTACACCTAGCTGGTGTTACTGGAGCACAGAAGCATTCTCCTGTACGTACATATCATGCTCGCTGGTCTGCTCACCAGCATAGAAGTTTTGCGAGTGCGCGCGCATGCACATACAGAGTTTGCTCAAACAGCTGTTTGCTAAGGCTTCATGAATAAGTTAAAGCAATCCACTCCTTCCCTGGGCACTACAACTTTATGCAGACTCGATCCTCTATCCCCACTACTTTCTCAAGGGATGCTCGTCTGTTTCGAAATCATTTTCCATTTACAGCAGGCTCATGAAAATTGGCCAGGCAGAGTGCAGGGAGGTGCTCTCTTAGACAGCTCTGCTTATGTTTCTGACTCCAGATCTGCAGCATGCCCTACTATTCCAGTACCGGGATACCCACACACGATCCTGCCCATGTCTCTTTCCTAACCTGCAGGCCTGTTCTCCATCTCTAATCCAGTCCTGAGCTCCCCTCAGCTCTGCCAATGTCCCTCACTCCTGACATTCAGCACCTTTTGCTATGCTAGCCCTGGACCTATTTAGGTAACAGACTGCAGCTGTAATATAAAATGCAGGGGTTCCTTCATATGGGCACTGGGGACTAGGTGAGGCCTCTTTATAGTGTAGAAGCAACCATGTAAGGGTTGCTTACCTATAATTTACACCACAGTTTTTTACCATACACCATTAAAACATGGCTCCATCTTGCAGAACTGGGGGAGGGAGACACAAAACCGTGTCCCTAATTATGCTAAAGCTTTGGTCTTACCCATGGGTTTACTCTGCCAGAGGAAGATCCCTTCCCTTTCAGGAGATCCCACCTTATTCTAGCAGAGTCTTCTGTGGTCAAGCTGGAAGCAAGCTCGCCAGCTCAAAGCTTTGTGCTTCATTCAGCACTGCTGAGACTCCGAGCGCAGTCCCTCTTCCTCAGCTCTGGAGTCTACACAGTCAGACTGCTGTTTTCTCCGCTGCACACCCTGCGGTGCCTGCCCCTGTGTGCCAGGCCTGAGTGATAGCCACCGTATGGCACAGCAAGCATGCCCTCTCCGCTGACGTGATTCACAGTCTCATTAAACCCCTGCAGAAGGAAGACATTTAATCTGTGACTGGCTGCAAACTATCTTCACAGCCCTGACTTGTTGAGATGCTGCACTGGCTGCTGGGTCTTGTGCCAGGCTATCACCAAGCACCAGGCTGAGAGGTGCTCTCTTCTCAGGGACTGGTTGGTAGCATCAAGAACCGAAACAGGGAAGTTGGGCCTCAGAGGCCAGGCTGCAGGCCGTTTGTTTTTTTACAAGTCACGGTTTTACTGGTAGGTATCAATCTGAACAGAATGCCACTGTTCACTATGAGGAGAGTGGCATGGAGGACTGGATGAGGCTCCAGGGTTTGATTGTCACTACTTTAACTCCAGCCTACATCAGAAGTGACCCAAAGTTGGTACAATCCATTAGCAGATTGGTGGCTTACGTATAACGAATGGGTAGGTTCTCAGTCCAGTTCTCTGCGTATTAGAGACTCAACCACATCACAGCTGGCAGTCTCAAGAGAGAGAACTGAAAGGGCTCTAAGGATGTCCACCTTTCCCCCTTTTCTCATGCTACCAGTGGCCCTTTCCAGGGCAGCACAGAGAGACCCTTGCCCCACAGCTGTCCACACAGTGACTGCACTGTAAATAGGTATAGGATGCCAATATACTTAATGTGACACCATTTAAAAACAAAAAACAAAAAAAAACCAGTGGCTTCTCTCACTAGTCCCCATAAAGAAAAACAACACAGAGAAGCAATAGCTAGAGCCAGCTTTGCACATGGCAATGCTGGGAGCCCATTCGGGACTCCAGGTTCAATTAAAACATTCTGGATGCTAATCACAGTTGAAGAAGTAGCCAAGTACCCCTGTGCCTCTTCGGGAGAGGCGATTTCAGTGCGGCAGAAGAATCCATCACGACACCCAGGCCAGCCTCGTCTGAAGGACAAAACTCAAAAAATTACTAGAGGGCCTGTCAGCCCTCATCCGCATCCGGCTGTGATAATGGGATTCCAGCACTGCGAACCCAGCCAGCGAACTCCCAGGTCCTGTGTGACAGAGCGTTTAGCATGACATAGCTGGACTCGTAGGGTCACCAGGGCATCTTAACCGCACTGCCCTCTCCCTCCCAGGTCACACACAACCCTTTCAATGGGAAGGCACAGCCACGCCTCTAGTTTCTAAGCCTCCAAGGATGCCGGAGATGGGGATGCTCCACTCCTTTGTCCTGCCTCTGTCACTGAAACACTAGAGACACAGCTGTGTGGCTGACAACAAGAGCGAACAGAAAAAGCTGCTTCTGATACAGACACTGGGTGACAGGCAGTACAAATACATTTTTAGAAGAAAACATTAGGCATTCAACACAGGTCTGTGCCTAACCTGAGGCATTACTGCAAGTCCACAAGGGGACACGTCTTGAGTGTGCTGTATGCTCACCCCTGTACACGCGCTCAAACTTCAGCCAAGCATTTGGCAAATGACCTCTTATTTGCCTTTCCAATTTGACCCATTCCTTCTATTTTATTACCTATATGCTGACAAGTCACCCTGATAGTCCTCTGAGGTAGAGGAGTGTGAGAGACAGAAAGAAATAGGGGCAGGAGAAAAGCATATGTGCCCATGCATGGGAGAGAGAGAGAGATGTGATGCAGATGAAAGGGCACAATGAAAAGATGAGAGAAAAAGAGGTGCAGAAAGACTGATAAAGAAATGAAAAAAGAATAAGAAGGGAGAAAGAGCATGAAAAACAACGAAAGGGAAAGCACACAGGCTGAAAGAAAAGCAGATCCCTCTAAAGATTCATTGCAATTTCCTCACACACTTTGCAGCTTGAAAATGAACACTGACAAATGCAGAGAATAAAGCTGAAAGGAACTAATGCGGCGCCACATGAAAACCAGCTGCAAGTTAAACAAGCCTCTAAAAACACCCCGCAATAAACCATAAAGCTCTAAGTGGAGACAGAAGGGGTTGCTTAACATTACTGCAGTGTTTGCATGGAGTGGGGAGTCTGTTTACCAGTAGCAAAGTCCCCCTCCCCTTGACAAGCCCCTCACCCTGGCCTGCACAACACACACAAGTTGTATTGAATAAGCTCCATTGACAATGGTGAGTACGTCAGGGCTGGCTGAACATTCAGTCTGCGGACAGTGGGCTCCTTGTGTGCTGGCCTGGACCACAGGGAAGTTTTAGCAGAAAGCTTGTTATTCAGATGGAAATCAGGGACCTGCACTGAGAAAGGACAAACACCAATTCCTCCTAGTGGAACTGGGAGATTTCAAAGGGGAAAATGGGGGGAAGGGGGAATGAGATGGAGGAGGAAGGGACACATTCAAGCATGCACATTCCAGGCCTGCATGTATGCTTCCAAAGTTGGAGAAAAGGTCTTAAAAGCTTTTGAGGGTGGAGGAACTAAAGCCCGTCCAGTGAGCGTTAAAGCCCATGCAACTAACATGAACTTGACTTCCTGTTCCATAATAAAGTAATAATCATAGAAGCTGAGGGTCAGAAGGGACCTCAGGAGGTCATCTAGTTCAACACCCTGCTCAAAGCAGGACCAACCCCAACTAATAAGCTGCACCTAACAATGTGTTCTCATCCATGGATCTCAAAGCACATAGCAAATGCCGGTGAGCCTCATTAGCCCCTTTTACAAATGGAGAAACTGAGGCACAGGGAAGCAAAGTGACTTGCTCAAGGTGGCAAAGCCTGTCAGTTGCGGAGATGGGCTCTTAAGCTTATGCCACAGCCATCCTTACCAGAGCTCAAGAAATCCCTTTGTCACTCCCCCCCAAATAGCATGGCTTGTGAATCCAATTCACCTTTGTGTAGTTGTATTTAGAGCTCTGGCACTAGTCACCAATGACGAGTATTTCCAGCCTGTGAAAACGCAGCGCTTTACACAGGGGCTGTTCAGACAGGAGCTTTTACTGCATGAGATGAGATGGCCACAGAATAAATCAAGACAAGACCTAATTAAATACATCAAATTAAATAAATTAAGACATCAAAACGTCATGCCTGGGCAATTTTTACAAGCCAACCTGAAGGCTTTGGTTTCACAGCTTTGCCTTGTGCTGCCATGTGGTATTGTCTACCATAGGAAACCTAAGTACCGTCCCACTAGTCTTCGGGTGAGCATGTGCTGTGAAGAATGATTATGTCTGAGGCCCAGGAGGCAGATACAGGAGGAAGAGGAGCAGAGACAGACATCTCCCTGTCTTATTCTTCATCTACATTACCCCAAATGGGCAGTTCAGAAGCGGCCTTTGCTTGGTGGATAACATCTCACTCTTCTCCTGATGACCAGAGACCGCAAATAAGGGAGATGCTCTGAATGGTGGGACCGGAACCGTGAAAGGGAGTTGAAACTGGACTCCCAATCAAGACAGGCCGCCAAAGGGAGAGACTCAAATTCCTCCTGTCAGAACCTCACCTGTCTTTACCTCACAGATCATTTCCCTGATCAGGAGACTGAAGGAAGACAAGTTTAAAAACTATCTGGAATTCAGTCCACATATTCTGTCTTGAGTTAGGGCAGGGAGAGAAAAGAGTTTTGGCTTGAGTTTGGGCAGGGAGATAATAGAGAGGCAGTTTTGGAGTAATCTTCTGGGACATATTTCAAAAACTCAGTCACCATAAGAAATGAGCACAGGCCATGAGAGAAAAAAAACGACAGTGAATTCTGTCCCTTGCTTGAGTTTGCTGTGAATCCACATTGTTCTGCATGCAAAGGGTGGCGAGAAGGAAGAGCAAGAGAAAAATGAGGTCAGTGATGGGCTGGCCCCACTACGCAGCTCCACCCCTCACTCTTGAAAGCAGCTTTTCAAGACATTTCTGCTTGGCTCACTGTCACGGCTGCCCAAGAGACAATGGCAAACATATCTGGAGAGAAACTCTGGGAGTGCAGACAGCCAGCCATTATGAAGCCCTTTACTTGGCCATCACCCACTTGACTCTCCCTTGTAGCTGAGAAAGTCTCACTTTAGACCATGAGGTTAAAGCACACAAAGAGGCACAGGCAGACAGCCTTCTTGTGTCTCTTCAAGGCTGACGCTGGTGGGAAAGGGATGCTTTGATTGTAAAGCTTAACTTCCACATTTCAAGAGATGAAAGTGTTGTGTGGGAGCACTGAGGCCACTCACTGCGTATTACTGACACTGTTCATGGGTTTCTCACAACACTGCCATTAATACTTTCAACAGCAATCCCAACACAGCAAGAGGTGCTTAGGGAGCTCTCTGTCTCAGGACCACTGCTCTGGAGTTGGTAGAAGGTACTGCTTGAATCATTCACTGTGAATGTGTGATGTTAATTTTAGCCCTTTTCCCTGCTTGTGATTCATTCAGAGTTTGATTTTTATTAATCAACTCACTAGTCACAACTATCTGACAAATGGTTTATGCAAAAACCTTTCAATCCATGTGAAATTCACAAACTGCTTCAACTATTTGCTGTATAAAGCTGGTACTACAGGTAACGTGGTATTGTTTCTGCTCCATCCAGAGACTAACAAACCACAAAAGAAACTGGAAATTCTCCCATTTGCACACAGATACCTTATTGCACATGTGACTGCTATTACAGTGAGCAAAACTCATTTGCACAAATGTTTGCAAACAAGGAAAGTTAAACAGAACAGTCTTGCAGAATTCCAGCAAGTATCTGCAAATAGTCTTCAACAGTACTAGACCAGCTCGAGTAGGGAATGACCTGATAAAGCACCACATGCCACATATTTGTTTCCTCCTTCCATGACAGAATTTGTCCGCAGAATGGAAGCAGAGAGAGGGATGGAGCAGAGCACAAGGCCAGCCACTGTGGCAGACCTTTATCAGCACTGTGTGGAAACAGCTTCCAATTCATTTTAAAATCAACCTGCTGCAGAGTCACAAAATACTAAAGGCGGCAAGTGATTAATAGGGGAATACACCCTGGGAACTCTGTTCTCCCTCCCACACTCTCATTTGGCCAGTGCTAACTGCTATACTCCCAGCCACTGGAAAATAATACATTCAGTTTGGAGATACATGGATGTGGGAAAGTATTTATGTGAGAAAACCTGCTAAACTGGCAGATGTCGGGGAGTCAGGCTTCTAGCAAGGAGGCATTTTTTCTTGGAAATAAAACCGCACTGTAACCTCAGGTGCATAAAGTCAGGCAGCTAAATCCATGTTTAGGCACCTAAATAAAAGCTGTCATTTTCCACAGGGCTCAGCACCTACAACTCCCACTGAATTCAGTGCTCAGATGCATTCAGATCAGGAGGCATTTTTTATTTAAGATGCCTAAATATGGATTTAAGTGTCCAGCTACAGGCACTTAAATGTAAAATATCTGGCCCAACTGGATGGGGAGGATTGCCACTGAATGGCTTTGTGAGGTCCCTGGTCTGGATGGCATCAGTCATAACACAGATCATATCAAAGCTAGAAATGATTTTGTTCTTCACTTTCACTACTCCGAATAAAAACAAAAGTGGGAGGAACAATGAGCCCAAGCAGTATATTTCAGCCCCTGCCAATAAAAGCCATATCCCTATTACACTCAATCCTCAAGTACTGACGTGTAATGAGAGCAGATTAGCAATGCAGGTAACGTAAGTGTGTAACCACGCCAAGTGGTTTTGGCAGCTAGCATTGCCTAAATCCCTGAGAGAGAGAGATTACCTTGCACTGTGCAGCGTACACATGCTGCTCAGTACATGGTGTTTGTTTTGAAGCTTGCTCTCCACTCCCCTTTCAAATCCAGTTCTGAATCCCTGCATATTTAAGAGGAGATTCCTTTCCACACCTGATTTTTTATCTCCCCTTTTCCCTTGCTTCTTCCCTCTCCACCACTTTTCTTTGTTTGTTTGTTTTTATATAAAAGGGATGCGACCCTGAATTGGCTAACAATCATTACTTACTTACTTGCACTAGGGTAGCACCCAGTCGCAGACCAGGACCCCATTTTGCTAGAAATATACATTAAAAAAAAAGACAGTCCCTCTCCCCATCCATCTTAAGTGCGACACAAATAACATTCATTCTGTGCCTGTGATATGTAGCCACTTCCAAGTGACACAGAAGCAATCTGGCATTCTGCCTTGGGCATAAAAGTGGTGGGGACAAGAGTAGGAATAGATGACATTCTGGAACTTGATTTATTTCCATTGGAAGGATGAAGGATTGACTCTACCATGCTGAGATTTAAACCTATTAGATTTTTAATTATTTAGTCATTTTTAATTTGGTTCCTTTTTAAATTACTGATTGTGCAGCCTCCTTTGGCAGGGTTGGTTTGTAAGCAAAGCATGCAAGTATTGACAACTGTCAGTCATTGAGTAACGATGTCTCCGCCATAAAGGATTCCACTGTCACTGTTAAATAGGCTTGGAAGGATTATATTTTTATCAGTGTCAAAAAATATCAATTTCATCATAATCACAAGCCAATAAAAATACTTCCACTGATAATCAAAATTTACAGAGAAAGAAAAATGCTGCTTGACAACTTGATTTAAGGATATTTACTTTGTATATTTTGACATGTGGCGTTTGACTATTTGTGTTTCAATGGTTATAAAGATTTAACTTTTTGAATTTCAACATTACTGTCATTAAATAATTACTGTCTGAGCCCTCTTACTGTCTGACCCATCCTCCCATAATTTCCCGCAATTGTGAAAATTTAAATCAATACAAATAAAAATGCTTAAAAATAAACATTGATATTATCCATTTAAATTATTTAAAAAAAATTGAATTCTTCCTAACCTCCAGTTAAACTATAACCGATTCTTTTATTCACTAATTTAAAAAAAAGAATATTTCCCAGTGAACCTACGACCTGCCATCATGGGTCAGATATTGGTCCATCGGGTTCTGTATACTGCATCCCACAGAGGATTACTACTTGATGCTTCAGGGGGAAGATGAAGTCTCCCCTGTACCACACACATTCCTCCATGTAGTGCTGTGCAGCTGATGCACTCATGAAGTTGACATTTCTTTTCTGCAACAAACATTTGCCCGATTTCATCCACTGTTTGCCTGCCGTAAGTGTAGTTTTACTGGTGCGGATGGCAGGCAAACCTGTGATTTGCACTGCTGCAGTTTCTCTCTGTTTCAAGGACGTTTAACCTGCCCCAGTGCAAATTGCAGTTTATAGATTATAGACTGGTTTCCCAGTCTACTCTATAGTTTTGTGCTGGTACAGACACACTGGAGGCTGGCCACCAAGCACTGAAATCCCCATTGAGAACAAGACCTTAAATTACCCTACCCGGGCTGAGAAAAATTCAAGAAACTTCTCCAATGTTAATGTTGGCTGTTTCTATACTCCCAAAATTTAGCATTTCTGTAATGCGACCTGCAGTGACTCAAGAGCATGCATGAATACCAACCTCCGGGCAGACTGTTAGGAACCAGGGCACCAACCCCAAATTGGCTGGGAGTTCTACACTTAGATTTCACAAATCAATTATCAAGTGGAAATTCCTCAGGCACTATAACGGCCTTAACACGGAGTCACAGATAAACCCCTTAGGTACTCCAACCAATCTCACCAGCTAGGTGAATGTACCTTCCTGGCAGATATTCCTTTACACCAAGAATCATAGCAATATTCAGGTTACTGCCTGTCCAAAAGGACCAGTCACTTACCCCAGGTCAATTCCACCTTAGGGAACTGTAGATAAAAAATGTATTAAATGGGAAAAGGAAACCAGAGAATTATTCATAAGGTCAAAGCAAGCAAACAGACATATGAATGAGTTACAATCTTCAATTTCAAAAGGTGATAGAAGCTTCTATAATCAACAAGCTCTATATGTCCTTTAGACCAGTGCTTAATTTGTAATGAAAGAGGTGCCAGGGCTCGAGCAATTCTTTTACTTTCATAACTGAGGTGACAAGCCTAGAGATGCCAGGGCTAAGACCCAGCACAAATTAAGCACTGCCTTCAGTGCTAACCCAGACTAAGCAGCTGGGGATCTCTCACTTATGCCTAGAAACACTTCCTGTCCTCCCTCCCCTGCCCTTCCTCCCCCAAGTCCGAGCAGCACAGAGATAATCAATTCCTTCTTGCTGTGTTTTCTTATTCTCTTTTCTCCTCCACACATGCTTTCAGATGCAGTGCAGAGCTGATGGGAGGAGTCCCCTGCATGACCCATTTCATGGGGAGGAGACAGAACAACAAAAACAATTTGTTCTCTTGTTCACAGTTCATAGAGAAATTCCAGCTGTGATGTCCCACAATAATCTATCTCGTATCAATGGACCTTTCCTGTTGGGAAGGGCATAACACCTTCTGTTGACGATCAGCCCTTCAAACTAGTGAATGACTCTTTCCTGTCTGGTGATTTACACAGTCCCAAAGGCTCACAATAAAATTGCTCAAGTACTGTGTTACAATATGGGACACAGATATTATACATGAGATGAGTGTGTGCAGCAATTCACAAGCATTCAATAAAGTCTAAACACGTTCTTATAATTCTAACACCTATTTTAACAAAACTAACACAAAGGTGAACCAAACAGATTACAGCTGTGTATTTGTCAGAGTTCAATTAAGACCTGGGGACCGTGGCATGAGCTAGCCCCTAGTCTGCCAGAGTCACAAAGTTTTTTTTACAAAGAGCTTATATAAAAGCCTTTCACAATCTATTAGAGACACAAGGTGGGTGAGATAATATCTTTTCTTGGACCAACTTCTGTTGCTGAGAGAGACAAGCTTACACAGCTTTCTTCTTCAGGGCTGGAAAACATACTCTGGGCTGGTCTACAGTGGGAATTTACATCGCTATAGCTACAGCTCTCACTCCTGAAAGAGAGCGAGCTATACCGACCTAACCCTTAGTGTACACAGAGCTAGGTCGATACAAGAGTTCTTCTGTCAACCTAGTTTCTGCCTATCAGGGATTACCTCCTCCGACTGGAGAACCTCTCCTGTCAGCATAGGTCGCGTCTACAGTGAAGCGCTGCAGTTATGCCACTGTTGTGTTTTAAGTGTAGAACATACCCTCAGGGTCCCACAGCTAAATATAAGATAGAACAGGTTGTTTAGTATAAGAGGAGCACACACATTTCAAAGGACTATTCAAGGTGAAGTGTCCAGTTAGCATCTCACCAGTCATGGGGTGAAAGGAGGGGGGAAAAGCTGGGGGGGGTTGTTAGTGGTTATAGATTGTAGAAATAAGCCATAAATCCAGTGTCTCTATTCAGTCCATGATTCTCAGTGTCTAACAAAGTTATGAATTTAAGCTCCCCAGATCATCTTTGGAAGGTGTTGTTCAGGTTCCCTTTGAGGATGAGGACTGATAGGTCAGATTTAGAGTGATCACTTTGTGAACAATGTTTGCCCACAGGTGATAGGAAAATGATAAAAGACAAAAACACCCTGTGTGAGTTCATTCAAGAGCGTGGGGATTGTCTGCTTTCACCCACACAATTTTATTGGGGCGGTTAGTGCCCTGGATGAGGCATGCCCCATGTTGTGATAGGAATGCATAGGACCCGTGGAACTTGAAAGGTGTGTTGTGGGGAGTGTTGATCCTCATATCAGCGGAGGTTTGTCTGCAGGTTTTGCATCTGTTGTTCTGGCAGGGCTTGGTGCTGCTTTGAGTTGGCGTGTCCTGGTCCGTGGGGAGCTGGCTTCTGATGAGCTTGGAGAGGTTAGGGAGTTTGAAAGCCAAAAAAGGCGGTTCAGGAAAGATTTCTGTCTGGATGTGGTCAACATCGAGTATGGGGTGTAACTGCTTAATGATACCCTGTATGGGTTCCAGTGGGGGGTGGTAGGTAACAACTACTGTGGTTGGTAACAACTGTGCGGCCGGAGGGGGAGTTATTTCTGTATTGAAACAGGTTCTCTCGGGGTATTTGGGTGGCTTGTTCCCTGATGCGATCTACTTCTCGGGAGGAGTGTACTTGTTTCATGAAGGTGGTTTTAAGTGTGTTAAGGTGTGCAGCCTAGACAGTCTCCTTGGAGCATATTCTCTGGTATCAGGGTGCCTGGCTGTAGCTAACAGATTTCTTGGTGTGTCTGCTGTGGTCACTGGATCTGTGAAAACAAGTGTGGTGATTGAGGGTTTCTTGTATAGCTATATAAATTATAGCCATTTGGCCTCCTTTACCTACTTACTGGGTACAAAACTCAACAGGGGAGATTCATCTCTTCCTTTTTTCCTGGAGGATAAAGTAAATTCCATGCAGTTGACACTGTAGGTCTTTGGGAGGAAACCTTTAAACTAAGCCAGGTCTGTTCTGCATGGATGCTAAAGATCATGCGGCACTTTTCATTAGAGTAAGGGTTCATTAGGATAGCGTCCTCAGTCAAAACTGCATACATATTCCTACTGCCAGACAGCATGCTGCTCACCAGCCTACTGCCCCGCACCTCAGCAGAGGCTGCTCGTCAGCAACACTGGAGTGTGCATAGTCAGAAATTGCTTTGCAATTCCTCAAACTTAATGACATTTTAGAGGTGCAGTATATGTTACGCACAAAAAGCCATGTTAAACGAATATTAAGGCTGCAAAGCCTAGCTCTCAAGAGTTAGGAAATGCCAGAATCCAGGTTACCCATGAAGCCCTTTTTCCCTTATGGAATCTGATCCATATGTAATGGAAGACCTTCAAAGAAAACCCAAGTGCTACAGGAAGTGGCGCTAGCAATACATCCCCAGAATCTCAACTTGGTGTTAGAAGAGCCATCGTTTGGAAGAGAGCCCTCGAAGTTTTAATAAACCCTGAATTAGCAGTAACATACAAGCAGAGACGACCATACAGCAGATTAAAAGAATCCTCTTTTACAGTGTTTAAGATCTTCTTCCCTTGTCTGCTTATGCCCACCACACAGAACACAACACACCCTTGTACATAACGACAGGGAAACATTATCTGTTCCCGGTATCGGAAATATTTTACCCCAGACTTTGTCCTCACTGTACCTCTTAGCCAGTGGTTTTATCAGTAATAACAAATAAATAGATAGATTACTTTGCACCGATGTAATGATTTTTTCTCCAAAGCCCTTTAGAAATGTTAATCCTTGCAAGGGAGCTGCCTGCGTGTGACAGATGAGGAAATGGAAACTTAGGGTATGGCTACATTGCAATGTAAGCCCAGGCTCAGACTTGGGCTTGAGCCCAAACACACCTTCCGTCTACACACAAATCTCTCAGACTCGAGCTCGGACCTAGGATCCTAAGACCCTATGGGGAGAGAGGAACTGAGCCCAGGCCAAGCTGTGACCCAGGGCCCAACCCCTATTGCTTTGCAATGCAGATGCAGCCCTGCTGGACTCAGTCCAACAACAGTCTCCCACAATCCCATGGGCCAACTTCCTTTTCATTCACTATCCCAACAATCTCCAGCCAACCCAACTGGAAACAGAAGCCACCCGCACTGGCATACAGCAGTGAGTCAGTGTTAACCCGTTCGTTGTCTTCCGACCACCGAGCTGCAGATGTGGACACAGGCGGCTTTCTGAAAGTGCACGGGAGTGACCACAACAAGCCTTTTGCAAACAGTGCGCTGCTCCATGGTCATGGGAGCACAGCCAGATTTCGGTGACTCTCTGGGGCAAGATCAGGCAAACCGTGGATCTTTAGTAAAAGTGCCAGGAATGACCAGACTGCTTTGCACACTTACTGGATTGGTGCCCTGTACGAGGAGTGGATTAAGTGGCTCAAGAGCAAGCACCAGAAGACCAGAACCACACCGTGGGCAAGTTAGTTGGCATTGTGCCCAGTTCTGGGACACGATGAGCTGGTCTGCCAGGGTGGGACCCTGCTGGCCCCAGAATCCAGCCTGGGGATTGATGGAAGCCAGCGGCAGGCACCAAATGAGGACCATGAAGTCCCTGTTGCGGAAATCAGTCCCTTGAACAGGATCAGCAGCAAATTCTGGGCCCATATTCAAAAGAGCTGTTTGAAGCCCCACTCCTTCCTTCTCCCCAGAGGAACAGCCCACTGCCAGGCCTGTGGCAGACACAGAAGGGACAGAAGCCGCCCCTGGACCCAGTATTTTTTGGTCTCCTATTTAGTGTTGATTGCCATAGTAACAGGAGGGATTTCCACTCTAAGAACTGAACCAAAAGTTCTGAGAAGCCCAGGCTAGCAGATTGTATCCCAGCACCTTGGCACCCCTCCACTCCCAACTATATGGTGTTCAAAATTGTGACTAGGAAATGCAAACAGTAAAGAACAACTTTTACAGAGTATCTTTTACTGGAGAGGTGCAGATTTTTGCTAGGGCCGTTCCTGTTTCTTAAAAGTAATAACATTACATTGCCGTGCATTTAAGTTTGCCACCCTGTAATTACTCAATGATCTATCGAACCATCTGGAAACAGCGTACTGTGTGTGTGGAGGGAAATGTGTTCCATTTACAAATCCAGTCCGTTTCAGTGATAGGTAGTCTATGCAGTCCACAGGTGACAAAATCATGTGTCTCAAGCGTGACTGGGGTTTGAATTTTTGTTCAGAAATGAGCCTAGAGTGGGGAGGAGGAAGGCTGTGGAGTTCTGCATGTTTGTATGAAGTCACAACAGGATGAGCTGTGTGGAAGATAATGCAGCACCCTGTTGATTCCCTCGTGAATTCTGACCCAATCCCCGGTGTTTATAGCTGCACATCTTTCCTGACATGGGCATTCCAGATAGGGAGTCATGAGGTGGGAACAGTGACCCAGCCTGTTTGTGAATATAGACTCCCTATTGGCAACAAAGCCTGGCGTCGTAAACTTAGCTCTGTGGTCCAAGAGGGCCCGCATAACAATGGAATACACCCTTTGCAGTTTGCGTACTCCTCGAGGAGGGCAAAATGTGGGCATGTGAGTCCCATCCGTGGCCCTGGAGCAGCTTGGAAACCCCTTTCCCTCAAAGCCAGCAATTACCTCAGGAATATCTTTTATGCCTGCCACCTTGGGGTAAACCATAAGCCAGATTGCCTCCGAAACCTCCACCACCACTTTACCGACAGTCAACTCGCCAACACCAATCTGGTTGGCAACGGACCTGTGGCAGCCTGGCGTAGCCAGCTTCCAGACAGTTATAGCAACCTGCTTCTGGACCAGCCAGGGTGACCTCATGCATGTGTCTTTACACTGAAGGGCTGGGGCAAGCTGCTCACAAAGCTCCAGAAATGTGGCTTTCTGCATGGAAAAGTTCTGGACCCACAGCTGGTCACCCCAGTTCTGCAGGATGACGTGGTCCAACCAGTCTGTGCTTGTGGACCTGCGTCAGAAGCACTGGTCGATGTAGGGGGGCTTCAGTGACTATACCAAGTGTACTGAGCAGCATCAGCCAGTGTGCGACTGCCATGCCTGGGTACTCCACCACCGCCGCCTCTTCCAGCGGAAGCTCTGTCAGGTGCCTTTGGTGGGTCAGAAAACACTGCTAAGGTGTCCACCAGTGCTCCATGGAAGCTCTGCCTGTTTCCCAACACAGGAGTGAAAATTCCAGCAAAAGAAGTTCTACAAAAGGCTCCCACCCTCCACATTGCTAGCTTCAGTAGCTCGGCGCACACAGACCAAAATGACTGTCTGGCAGGCTATTCGCACTTCCTGTAACATGCAAGGTGGGCTGGAAAGCTTTCCCACAGCGCGCTACGGTCCAAGTGCTAGAGCAACCACATTTTGGGAAGGTGCTAGAGATTCTGGGATACTGTCAGTTTGACCTGGGTCCGCATGCTGCAGCGTGAACGCCGGTGGCACAGGTTGGGAAAATCTTCACATAGTGTTAAGAATCAGCATAGATGCTCAAGCCCAGGGTTCGCTAACACCCAGTCAACTGACTTGAGTCCCGCTAACCCTGGGCTCACGTTGCAGTGTAAACATACCCTCAAGGGCTGAGTGGCATGGCACAGAAAGACTGAACAACAGAGTGGGAATTAGAACCTCAGTCCACAAACCTCTGCATCTGGCACCTTGCTCTTCCCCTTCCTCCCCTCTTGGTCCTAGATCGGGGTAACCACAAAGCTGGAAACATTTATTAAGATCAGTCCTAATGCAATACACTGATGAGAAACGTAGTGTTCCAAATGAAGCTAAAAACGAAGTGTTGCATGCCAGCCGGGAAGATTCCACTTCCCAGTCAGTGTTTCCCTAACAAAGCTCTCAGCCACAGCAGAAAAAAAAGAGAAAATTCCAAAAACCACACACACACACACACCCAGCCTCTGTACTGGGGTCACGCATTCCAGGACAAGAGGAAGTGGGGCTTAGGCACGGCTGCAGCAGTCACCCAGTCACCCACTGGAACTGTCTCTCTCTTGATCATTATGCCGTTGTATTATAATACAATCTGGGATTTAAGAGACCATAAAGCAATCCCTACACCCTTCTCTGCAGTGCCTCCTGCTGGGAGATGCTGGTAATGGAGTAGCTGCGTGCACCCTCACCACCAGCGCTCCTGTGCTATTCTTCAGTGTCTGCTGCTGGGAGAGGCCATTCATGGAGTTACTGTGAATTGCCCACAGCCAGCACGCCTGCCCTGTTCCCTTCAGCACCTCCTGCTGGCAGAGGCAAGAACATAAAAACCGTCTACCATTTTCGTACTTATTTTTTACTGTGCGCGTGCAGCCGTAGACATGATGCAATATGAAAGCCTGTTCTTACACATTTTACCTGTCTGGAGGGAAGAACGCTTCAGCTGATCCTTGGAATATACATTCTCTAGCGAAGGAGGGTGCAGAGCAAAGAGAGAGCTAGAGTCATCAGCCGAGCCAGGCTCCGACTGTCAGCAGATGACTTCTATTTGCACTCGTTAGCACTGCCCTAGCGTGTGCTAACACCACTCCCTCGGGTAATTTAAATTTATATTAAAAAAAAAGCCAGTATTTCTATATTTAGGAGGTTAGAATAATCGAGGTGGAAGAGCCCATCTGTTTGACGTTCTCTCCAGCTGCTGTAGCTGCAGAAATTTGTGTATTTTTTCTTCCCCTTGCCTGCTTCCTCTTGTCCTGTTTGACTATGACAGAGCACAGTGAGCTTGATGTACAGTACCAGCAATTCAGGTCTGAAAAGGTTCATAATCTCACAGGACTCATGACCAAATATGTTAGCCCATTTGAGAACTGGGATTTTTCCAGAGTCTAAACCAATTTGTGTTTCCATCACTTGCCCAGTGAGGACCATAGGGGAGGGTAATCAGTATGTTAACCTGTACACGTACCTCTTCTTCCAGGCTTTACATTCAGGGAATGAGAACTCTCCCTATCCCATTTTTAGAAATCCTCCTCTCCCCAGTTTCAGGATGCTATTCCTCATCAGAACCCTTTCAGAGGTGACTAGCACTTCTGCAGGACTCACCAACTTAGCAGCGGCTCCTGCTGCTGGATGGAGACATCACTACATTTCTTTTAAAAACAAACCATTTCACCCTCTGTGCGTCCACGGGCAATAGGAAAACAAAGCAGAGTCACATTCAGAACCTGGCTCTGGCTGCCCAGAACACAGACTCGGGGCCACCGCCTGGCTTCCCTGAGTTAGAAAGGCTCAGTTGCCAAAGATATGAGGATGCCATTTCCTCTTGGTCCTGCTGTTTCCAAAGCTGTGCATTTTGGGGGAAGTCACGAACTATGGGGCACCCAATGCAGTGCTTCCTACGCCCCTGTAGACAGGTTTGTGTACAGTGCAAGGGCACATGACCATTTTCTGTTTATTCTTCTTGTATTCGAGTAATTTCCTATATAAAATTTCACACTATGCAATACTGGGGTTAAAAAAAAGAGCCAGTTATCAGCGGTGAGCCTGGGCAAATTTAAATTATTAACGTGCCAAATGCTCCAGATGGACAAGGGAAGGGAGACGTTCGATACAAAATTTCAAGGAAGTGAGAGTAATTGCAAAACCCTTTTACGGGTCCCCTTTAAAACCTTTTCATAGCCTAGAATGGGGATTCTCGGAGAACCCCTTGGGAAGGTCAGGTGGGTTATACATACGTATTAATACCAATGGGTCTGAACAGCGCTCCCGACCTACAGCCCCCTGCTCTTCCAGTCCTAGGCTTCCCACACAGCTCTACCAATGCCCCTCACTCCTGCCCTGCAGTCTCCCCCTCCTCGTCTTCCCCTCCTCCTGCTAGTCTAGTCCTGTCTCTTGTGATGAGATGTCAGGTCATTCTGTTGCTTTGTGTAGTCCATGCCTCCCACCAGGATGAAATGAAGCAGACTCGGGAGGAGGCTGGGAGTTTGGAGCTGCAAGGAGAAACATTCAGGATGGTTTGAGAACTGTATCTTACTAGAGTGTAATCAGGGAAGCACAATGGGATCAGACTGGTACGATCTTCCATCTATTGGAAAGAAGGAAATATTATGACTGGATAGGGCACCTCTAAAATAAGGAGGAGTTTTCCTGCCTGTCTGTCGGTGGGGAGGCCGTTCAAGACACAGCATTACTTATGCCATGCACTCTCTCACACAGACTTGACTTTTGTTCTTTCTTTCTTGCAATTGGAAAACAGAATCGTTCCACATGAAAGCGCATGGCTGCTTTGTGTGTGTGGTAAAAGGACTAGGGGGAATCTCAGCGGCTTGTGTTCCCAGCTCTTCTGGAGAAGTGCCCTCTTCTTTGTTGTATAGACCTAATGCAGGGCTCAGGTGGAGTGCAGTAGAATCTGAAGCCGTATAGCAAGCAGGAGAGAGGACAACAGAACATCTGTGGCCGCATCTCACCTTGATGCAAAAATATAAATCAGATGCCCTGAGCGGCAATCCTATCTGCTCAGGGCACACCGGCCACTTATTTGAAGCAGATCCAAGTGAAATGAGTTTGTTGTTTATCCCTCTAGTCCCAGGAGAGCTAGGACATGACAAAACGATCACGCCATTTGGCACCACTCCGAGCATGTTCTTCAGAGTCAGCCTAGAAGGGGAACAGCAGGGAACGCCACAGGGCAGGGCTGTCGTGCAGCAGCAGCCCTCGGCAGAAAGGGGTGGGTTTCCAGCCCGGAACAGCAGGGTGTGTTGGAGGTCAGATTAAAGTGATTTAACAGAGCTGCGAAGAGTCACTTTCAGGGGCACTAGGATGTCCCCAGTCTGAGGGGTGATGTGGACAAAACCCAAAAAACAGAACAAAATGTGCAGTGAAGCCCTCCTACTAAAAAGCATACCATGTAAGCAGAAATGTTGCAGAAGAACACCACCTCTGTTGAGCCTGATTCCAGTAACTATTACAAGGGGGAAAAACGAGTGTGTTTACTGCCACTTGGATCCACACTTTACAGTGACGCTCACCCAGCATACTGCATGCAGTGAACATCACTCAGGGCAATGGGCAGATCTAGTGATGAGAGCAGGAGAGTAGGATTCTAATCCCACTTGCTTCTATTCCCACTGCTACCACCAATTCACTGAAAGCCACTTTGCTGCTCTGTGCCTCAGTTTTCCCATTTGTAAAATAGAGGCAATGACACCTCGGAAGCCCTTGAATTCAAGGCTCTGTCGAAGGGAAATGTTATTTTTAGTGGCCTGATGGGTCAAATGAGAAATTACACACCAACCACATTCTTGCAACTAGTTCTATTCTACTTTTTGGTGCAGAACAAGTCTGCAACAGGAAGCCATCTATCTACCTGTCCCTAGAGGAAGAGAAAGAAGGTGAGACAAGATAATGATGATCAACAGATGGCTCAGGCAGTGATGCCATAAGGAGAGCTTTGGGATGTTTGACCACTAGGAGGTTCTCTTGGACAGAGGACTGTTCTTACAGGATAGACTCCACCTGAGTAGGGAGGGAAATAGACTTCTGAGATGGAGGTCAGCACAGTTGATTAAAAGCTTGTTATTCGTTCTTTGTCAAGATAAAAAATAAACTTAGGGATGAGATTAAAAAAAATAAATAAATATAAGCATGCGCACAAGGACTTTGCTGAACAGGGGTAGGCTACTGAGTGAGTCCTAGCTCCTTTTTTGTTCACTTCTGCAAATATCCTAGTTTAGCAGCAGGCACATTTATGTAAACAGCATATTTATGTTAGGGAACCTTTGCAGAAAGTGAATTTTGAACATGTAATAGCGAGTACCCACACCGATAGCCTGAATATTTATAAGTAGTAGCAGCAATAATTTCCAGTGGTGCAGCTGAAGCGTTAGGTGCTCTCTACATATACAAGAAGGGATGATCACTGCCCAAGGAGCCTTTCTAGGGGTTACATTAATGCAGGCAAGGAACATAAACACGCTCATGTGACCTCTGTGTCCAAATCAGTGCTGGCCAACCTATCTTGAATTTTGAATACTTGCATCAAGCTACCCATGAACAAGCTGCAGTTCAAACATTATTTGCAGAAATTATGTGGTGAATAGTTTCAAATAATTCAACATGAGGAAGCCACCGATTGTTCACAACCAGAACTAGAAGCGAAATGCATGAAATAAGTTATTTGCTTTGAATTATTCACCCACTTCCAATCCTATCACCATTTACACCATAAAATGCACACCATAAAAATGTACAGCATGCATAATGCAGCTGAGATAAATTTTCAACATTGTTAACTTATGCATTTCCTACTACTTCATGATTTTAAACCATCCATCTATAAGACTGCTTTAACATAGTTTTTCCTGTTTTTAGCTTAGTTTTAAATTTTAACCTTTTTGTTTTAAAAGATGGGATTAGGAGAGGGTGTTCAGATCTGCATTAGGTTATTTTGGAGATCCAGGGGTGAATACCAGCTCAGATTTGACATGGCTGAAATATCACAATCTGTTCTCATGAGATTTAAGCCCAAAAATAATGGAAATCTTGTACAGTTGGCTGATTTAATGAGATTTCCACAAGATCAAAGCCACGTACAAATGAGAAAGTACTCCCCTTCTGGCTTTGGCTATAACCCAGGGATTCAAATTCATCCTCCATAAAACTTTAAGGGGTCTGAATGCTAGGTATTGGATGTGCAGAGTCTCAAGATCCAATTTCATGGTTATATGTTTCATTTGCAATAGTTGAGAACACCATCAACCTCTAAGCAGAGCTGGAGGACTGCTGCCCTCTCACTGCTTGGAATGTCATTAGGTGTCACCTGCTTGCAACTGTCCTTCAGGACAAAAGTCACATCTCAACCCTATATCATGTCCTCATCTCCACATGGTGACAGCAATACTGCAGACCAAGAGAGAATTCAAAGAGCTCTTTAATTGTCTAACTAGTTGGACATGCAGGGCATGAGCCAAACTAGTGAAAATCAGAATTGTGACCCATTTTGAAATGCATGGAACAGCAGCAGATGTTAGTTGTGCCCTCAGGAAAGGGAACACTGCATAGTGGATAATAGCAGGCCTGAAAGACAGGAGTTCTGGATTCCTAGCCCTGCCATGACTCACCCTGAACAAGCCACTTCCGTTTGCCTCTTATTTCTGAAAGGGAATTCACAGATTCATAGATGCCAAGACAAAAAGGGACCTTTGTGACCATCCAGTCTGACCTCCTATATATCACAGATCATAGAACTTCCCTCCCCCAAAATAATTCCCACAGCAGATCTTTTGGAAAAACATCCAATCTTGATTTAAAAAATGGTCGGCAATGGCAAATCCACCACACCCCTTGGTAAATTGTTCCAATGGATAATTACTCACTGTTAAAAATTTATACCTTATTGCCAGTCTGAATTTATCTAGCTTCTAATTCCAGCCATTGGACTGTGTTATACCTTTCTCTGCTAGACTAAAGAGCCTAGCATTAAATATTTGTTCCCCATGTAGATACTTATAGACTGTAAAAGTCATCCCTTAAACTGCTGTTTGCCAAGCTCAATGGATTGAGCTCCTTGAGTCTATTACTAGGAGGAATATTTTCTAATCCTTTAATCATTCATGTGGCTCTTCGCTGAACCCGCTCCAATTTATCAACATCATTCTTAAATTGTTGGCACCAGAAATGGACACAGTATTCCAGCAGCGGTCACTCTAGTGCCAAAAATAGCAATAAAATAACCTCTCTAGTCCTACTCATGATTCCCCTCTTTATGCATCCCAGGATCACATTAGCTCTTTTGGCCACAGCATCACACCGGGAGCTCACGTTCAGCTGATTATTCACTACTACCCCCCTATCTTTTTCAGAGTCACACCTTTCCAGCATAAAGCCCCTCATCCTGTATGTACGGCTACATTCCTTGTTCTCAGATATGTACATTTACATTTTGCCTATTAGAACACTAAATTAAGAAAATTGACTTATTTCACATGGAGAGAAGCGAAGCTTAAAACCATGAATGTTTGTAATCTATATAGACAGCCAAAGGAAAGACATTATAGAAGTAAAATGTAAAACACTAACTCCCACCCACCCCATCTCTGTAAGGAAACACGACCGTGAGCTGGGATGTTCATATAGAACAAAAGATGGAAACATTTTTCAACTCTTTTGTTTTAAAATGTATTTCTAAATGATAAACACAATGTTACTTGTCTGGCCTCTCAGCAGTTTGGGGTTTTTTTAAATATTTTTGTTCACTTTTAATGAAAAATTACAGTAATTACTGCATTTCTAGATTTTCAGTAAAACAACCCATACACTATTTATTTATGATGGGGAGAGTGGAAGAGAAGACGTTTCACCAGCTCTCAGCACTGGTCTGATTCTGCTCCCATTGAAGCAAATGGGTGTTTCCATTCTCCCTCATTGACTTCAATGACAGCGAAGTCAGACTAACATGAAAGCATTTGAATATACCACTTTGTCTGCCATTGCACCTTTCAGGGCTTAAGAGATCCATCCACCTGGCCACTCACAGAGGGCATGTAGGAATCTTTCGCTGGCAAGTGTGCTCAACATCTGCATATCCTAAGCTTCCCTTAAAAAAAAAAAAAAAGATTCTGGCCCTCATAGTTGTGAAAAATAGCTTCCCAAATGTGACTTGAACAAATACCCATTGACATGACAACCCTACAATTAAACACCATACACAATAAACACACAGCTGTTTGACTTCTTCAGAAATGACAGTAGGCTTGGTGTCACATGTCTGTTGCCCTGGCTAGTAGAGAGACACAGTGGGGGGGGATAGCTTCTATTGGATCAACTTCTGTTGGTGGAAGACCAGCTTTAAGCTACAAAGAACTCTTATGCACCCCAGCTAGCAGGCATAGTCCTTGGGCAAAAAGGTGTCAGGTACCCATACCAAGAATAGCTACTATTATTACTATTATAATAGCAGTATTACCATTATTAGTATTATGACCCTATGATATTCCTAGAGTACTTCAGGTTTGCTGGGTTCTTAACAGACAAAAGATGCAAGGGAAAGTCTCTAAACAGCCTAAGTGGTTTAGGCGCTTAAGTCCCATTGACTTTCAATGAGAATTAGGCCTCTACGGGTCCAAGTCACTTTTGAAAATGGGACTTTAGGAGCCATGGCCACTTACATGATTTTGAAAATTTTACCTTCGTTAGAAAACGTCATTCCCAGCCCCTGGCACAAAGAGTTTATCATCTAAATCAGATTTATCCCAGCAAAAAATTACAATAAAGGCAAGGAGAGATGAAGGAGGGGAGAGCTATAATAGCACTAGAGTGAAAAATTATGATATGGGCTTCGTGGTATTGACACTTGGTGCCTCTGCTGTTCATTTATTTTTAAATTCATTTCAACTAAATTTTTCAAAGAGGACTAAAAGAGCAAGGAATTCCTTTCCTTTATGTGCCTTTAATACCCAGATTTAATAGGCTTTATGGACAGTTTTCAAAGGCAGGAATGGGGAGTGACTAGCACAGAAAGGCTTGGATCAGGGCATGGGGGTCTGCTCACAGAAAGAGCCTTGAAAAGGGGATCTGAATGAAGAGTGGAAGGTTAGAGGGAAAACAGAGCTAGGGAGGAGACCCTCTGGTATAATAATCACTGGCCATACAAGAGCCCCATCCTCCATATCAATGTGCTGGCCCAAGACATCCAACTAATCAGCCCAACCTTCAAACAGAAAAATCCAAAATGATATCATCAACCAAAGGGAGCAGGAATCCTCCTGGTGTGCTCTAAAGCACACACTTAAGGACAGCAATGGGGAGAGAGCTCCAAAGCCAGGAGGGCCTCTCTCTAGGCAGCACTGTGACCCACAGATTCTGAGTACCAGGTTCTGACAACCCAGATACCCCAGCAGATCACAAACATCTCAGCAGAACATAGGGAAAGCAGCTTTCTCTACAATGTGTGTCTCAAGCAAAGTAGGGTTTTTCAGATTGCTTTCGCACCTTGCTTTGAGCAGGGGGTTGGACTAGATGACCTCCTAAGGTCCCTTCCAACTCTAATATTCTATGATTCTATGAATTGCCCCCAGAAGACAAACAGGTTGTCAACAGAGGACAAGGAACATGGCTGTCGCACACACACAGCTCCCCACTCAGAAGGCAGCCTCACGGGATACCTTGAATAAGGGTCACTGCAGTAATCCAGCCTGGAGGTGACAAAGGTATGACTGATATAAAGAAAATATCAGGATTTGATTTAGCCATTACAGCTATTGTATAAATATCCCCCCAAAAAATCAATAACTGTCCACTAGATTTTGCCACTAAAACTCAAGAGGGAAAGATTTAGATGTTCACCGATTAAGCAAATCAATGGGAAGTTGTGATTAAAGCATGAGGCTAGGAGTCGGAAGATGCAAAAACTATTCTTGGCTCTGCCACACACATCCTGTGTGACCTTGGGTAAGTCAGTTCCTTTCCTTCCTTGCCTCAGTTTCCCCATATACAGAACAGGGATGACAATAATTGCTGACCTCACCAGGGTGTTAAAAGGAATATTTGACTGACATTTGTAAAGTACTTGGAAACCCTCAAATGGAAGGAACTAGAAAGGGTCAAAGTATTAGTAGCATTAAAAATCTGTAAATGTAAAACTAAAGTTTCTACTTGATTCAGCCTGGCTTTAAAGTTACAACTGAACGTCCCAGGACACCAGAGTGTGTTGGGCTTAAATCGATACAATTGGTCATCACAAGAGCAGCCATTTTCAAATGACAAGGATTCATATTTCTTGGGGAAGTATGTAGGTATCCACAGGAGCCCAGCTGGGAAGTTAGATAGCCATTAATACAGGACTGAAGCTCTCTATTTACCTGACGCCTAACAGTGGGTTGAAAGAATAAGTCCCATTTAATCAGTGGCTTTAAAAAAAAAAAAAAGAAAAAAAGTGTCGTTTAGAACACAGATGGAGGGTAGCTTTAAAAAAATATATATGTTGAACCTTCTTTCCTGGCACAGATGCCAAAGTTGCTAACAACAACAAACATCCTGGACGCTCTTTAGAAAGAATACACCATTTAAAAACACACACATGCACCCACTTCCAAAATGTTCTGGGGAGCAGGACCCAGACCTTACTGACTGAGGCTAATTCTTGACAAACACTTCTGTATCTCTGTGTAAGGCAGAAAGGTATTACCGCATGGTACAGATAGGGAGACAGACACAGAGGACCAAATTCAATCTGGACCAAGGCTTGTGTAAGCAGCTGCATCTTCCATGGAAGACCCTGGGCCAAATTCAGCAGTGATATAAACCCTATAATTAGTTGCACATCAGGAAGCCAATCCTGCACCCATTGAAGTAAATGGCAAAATTCCCATAATCTTCAATGAGAGTTCAGGTGCTAGTCAAAAACTGGTCAGAAGACAGGAGAAAGATCTGTCTTTCTGTCTGTGAAAAGCAGAGGGATTTTGAATCTCAGGAAGGATTAGAAAAAAGCATCTGCCTGTTGCTTTTCTCACTGCATTCTCACCTTAGGGTGACACATGCATTTTTCACACCCACAGCATGCCATATGGTTACCCGACATGCTCATTTGCCAGTTACACCCAACAGGTAGTTTACACCAGGCTTTCTGCCCTCGTGAAATTGGGCTTGGCGTGTAGAGGAGGTAGCACAATGAGCAGTGGCAGTCGGGAAAACAGCTCAGACCCCCCGAGTCCTGGTCCTGTGCTTTAGCCAGCACTCTCCTTGTCCCCTAGTGCACAGCATCACTGCTGCGACAGCTCATTTTCTGCAAAACCAGAGTAAAAGAGCCCAAAACACAGCTAAGGAATCCACACTACTCTGGCTTCCCTCTATTTGAGGCTGGCAACAGCCTCCTTCTGCTGCAGTCACTTGGCAAGCACACACCTCGCTGATTCAGCAGGAATCCAGTGTCTCTTGTCAATTACTTGAAGAAACTGCTGATTCTGGAAGGGCTATTTCAACTAGGATGCAGCAAGAGTATGTGGAGACTGAACTCCCCTCTTGCCCATAGAGGTCGCCCTTTCAGAGCTGGGCTACAGTCCATTGGCAAGGCAGTACTGGGGGTGAGGAGTCTGTGCGGCTGCTGCCCCCGTTGCACCTGTTCTGTGGATAAACAGAGAATTGCCATCAATCTGTCATGACAGAGGCTTAAAATGTGGTTTGAATTGTGACTGGAAATAGGGAAAAGAGAAGCCAGGACAGAAGAAAAAAAGCAGAGACTAGAGAGGGGATGCACAAAAGACAGAGACAAAGTGTGCCCCAAGAGTCCCAGCAAAAGCCCTGTAAATACAGCATTACCACACCATCCAACTGAAAAAGACACACGTATGGTTTGTGCCATGGACTTTAGCAGCGAGGGAATGGAAGGCCCGGATTGTGGATAGGGGCCCCAGGCACACCAGCTGTTTCAGAGGCAAAGGGAGCAAACAAAACCAAAGACAAACCAAAGACAGGATGATTTGCACAGGGACTGCGGCTATTCTGTCCCTTTGCCAACTAGCCAAGCTCCCTTTGGTCTGTCCTGGCTACCAGCTCCTGACAACTAGCCAGAAGGTCAACAGCAGCCCCTCTGAAATACCTGCTCATTGCTCCAAAACCAACAGAGAGGCTAATGCAGCTAGTGAGACAAAGGACACTCAGATTATTCAGGCAATCCGAGTTGCACAAGCCCTGCACCTCATTCCCGAAGCCCTCAGCACAGCCTCTCACAAGTGGCTTCATTAAAACAACATATTGCAGGCTTTACCATGGTAAAGAACCTTCCTCTCTTCCCAAAAGATCCCAGCGTGCATCAGACACCCCATACATATAGCAGCACTGAGATGCAGTGCTTCTGGGTAGAGAACAGCAGCCAAGCAGAGAACATGCTGCACATGTGTTTGGCCAAGAACACCAAGCTAAATCCATGGAATCTTTTGAATCCAAGCGGAGCAGTCAGGACCTTGGTTTTTACGACATCGGCCCAAGGACCAACAGATGGTATGCTGCATGAAACTCAGTCTATCTACTTCATGAAGCTGAAGATATGTATAGAATGCCCTGGAGCCAGAACCCATGGTTCCGGGGAGTGAGTATTTAACGTTTGATGCTTAAGATCTACTCTAAACCATCCCCTCTGGCATGATATAACTGCTGACTTCCACAGTGCAGAGTACTGTACAGCTGAATAAATACGTTAGTCACAGAGCAAGAGGGTGCATATGACCAGGGCTCCATGTAGTTCAGGGTCCTGTGGCTGCAGAATTTGCCACAGAAGGCCGCCATGTCTGAAAAGCCTACAGGTGCAGAGGGGCACTCAAATCCAGCAAAGACATCGGCTAGGGATGCCAGTAATACAGAACTACCTGTGCATCCCGTGTAGGATTAACTGATGAACAGCTCAAAGCTAAATTCTGTAAGAAGTAATAAGGGATACGTTAAATCAAAATAGGCACAGGGCTTATTAAAATAATAGCATTACTAATCCAACATACCAATGCAAGAAAACAAAAACTGGGTGAACTACAACGCCTGCTAGCTGAAGGGGACCTTGACTTGATAGATATTACTGAGAGATGGTGGGAGGACAAAATAATAATGAAAATGAACAAATCAGTGGAACACTGGCTACAAATGCTGTAGGATGGACACGCCGAGATGTAGAAGACGATATAGAAGCATTACACCTGAGAGATTCTAGAGAATCTAATGAGCTGAAATTCCTGGGAGGAGAGGAATAGAGTAGAATCTTTATGGATACAAAGCCCAAGCCACGAAAACCATAAGTATACTACTAAGGTTCCTATTACTGACCTCCTGAACAAGAAAAGGACATGGAGCGTACAGTGTTGAGAGAGATCAAAGAAGCAACAAAGCCTAACAAAACAGTAATAATAGGTGACTTCAGCTACCTGCATGTAAAACTGGTGCAATATCACCACAGGACAAAGGTTAAAGAAACAATATCTCAACATCTTAAACAGTGCTTCTGGGATCAGCTAGTTCTAAGGCACACAAGAATAGAGGCTACTCCTGACTTGTTACTAAGTAACACAGGAATTCATTCAAGAGGTTGAAGTAATAGTAACAATAATATAATTAAGCTGTACATCCTTGTGAAAGGGATCATATCCAATGGTAGCTGTGTGACACTGAACTTTAAAATAGGAGATTTTAAAAGTAATGAGGAAGCTGGTGCAAAAGAACCAGACTTCAAAGCAGAGAAATTAAAATCCTTACAGTTAGCATGGAGGCTATGTAAGCAACCACTACAGAATCACAAAAGGTACATACACCCCTAAACAAAAATAGTGGGGGTGGGGGGGAAATTTGCACATGATAAAATGGTTTAGGTTAATTGAGACAAAAGACTGTGAGGGACTTCAGAAGGATCTGACAAAGCTAGGTAAATGGGTAGCATGACGACATAGGATGAAATTCAGTGTTAGCAAATGGAAGGTAATACAAACTTAAAGGAGTCTTTTGAACTACTCATACATATTACTAGGTTCTAATTTAACTGGAATCCCTTGGGGAAATTACCTTGGTGTCACTGTGGACAGCTCAGTGAAAACATCTGTTGAATGCACAGCAGCAGTCAAACACAATGTTAGAATGTCTAAATAATGAGATCGAACATATCGAAAACATTAAAATGCCACTAAGCAAATGCATAGTGTACCCTCAGCTAGAACACTGTGTTTATTTCTGGATGCTTTATCTAAAAAATATAGCAAAAACTGAAGAGTTTCAAAAATGGGCAACAAAAACGTTTATTGACCAGGAGAAACTTCCTTATGAAGTTAAGATTGGGACTGTTAAATTTAGAGAGGAGATATATCAGGAAAGGATAGGCTAGAGCCAGATAAGATATTGAATGGTATGGAGAACATAAACCGAGTGCTTCTATTTACTCTCAGAACAGAAGGACAAAGGGATGTGTAATGAAACTTCATTATTATTAGTTGCTGGGTTGTTTGTTTTTTGGACAGCACGTAATTAACCTGTTGAACTTATTACCACAAGTTATCACTAAGGCCAAGAGCTTAGCAGGATGCTCAATGGATTAGACATTTATAAGGACAATGAGAACACCAACAGTTATGTTGGGTAGAATATAAACATTCTAGATATGCTATAAATCTCCATGCTTGAGAGCGTAAGCCAATCTCTAAGTTATTCATGGGGGTCAGAAAAATCTCCCATGTGCAGGGCCCAAGCATAATTTTTTCAGGTCCAGTAAAAACTTGTAACATGGGCCCCCTCCCACACACATAATGGGGGCTGCATGGGCCAGCCCTCCCCTCCCCTGGGCCTCCAGGCCCCGGTAAGTGTACCCTTCCCTCCCCCACATGTGGGGGCCCTGCCCATGTGTCATTTTGATATGGCACACCAACCCCCTGATGTGGAGGGCTGGGGGGAAGCCTGGATCCCTGAATGAGGGGAAGGTATTTCACTCCAACGGTCGAGATAACCAAAGAGTCTGCAAGTTTGTTTTCAGTTGCTGTAACTGAATCTTGCTTTTGAACAAGAGGGACTTGTGCTTCTTGCTTTCTGAATGGAAAGGGCTTCCCTGAGGGAAGAACAGGTTTTGGACTCTTTGGTCTCTTTTTGCTGTTGAAAGGAATATATAACTTACTTTATTTTGAGACATGAAAACCTCAAAATGCAGCTTGCCTGTATGACTCGGGAGTGCTTCTTTAAGTAACAGAGGGTTGAAGAGAAAGGATGTGGCCTTAACAAGGCAGAAGAAGATTTTAGGAGCTACACCTGGAGTGTTGTTTACCTTCAAGGCTCAGCTACTGGGCCGACCTCAGCAATGAGGCAGCACCAGGGAAGTTCTTCACTAAATGCATGCTATTAATTAACTGTCCACCGTGGGGTTTCTTGCACCTTTCTTTGGAGCATCTGGTATTGGCCACGGTCAAAGACAGGCCTCCGTAACCACTGCTCTGATCCTATACAGCAATTCTTATGCTCACTGCTGCAGAACTGTGCCTCCAAAAGTAAAAGTTTCATATCTTTAAAGTTACACTTCTAACCCTCGTATTTTGAAGAAAACCAATGCATGGCTGTAACTGACCAGAATGTAGACACCAACTTTCTACTGATGATGCAAAAGGCGATGTAGAATCTAACTCACTCTCTTGTCACTCTGTTGTCTCAGGAAGACTAATGAGACAAGACACCACGATGCTGCTTTTTATTCTTAAGTGAGTGATCTGATTCCTCTAATACACACAGCGTTCAGATATATTGAGATAGAAGGGGACATTTTTACATAGTCATTTTTCAGAGCAGAAGCGCACTTTGATTTATCTGCATGCAAATGAGTATACGTGTGCAGAGGGGAGAAGTGTGACTCTGAATGTACATGAGTAATAAATGGCTGTGTCAAATCTACTAGTTCTGTTTTGATTCTCTTCCAACAACTTCTCCAGAAGGTGAAAAAACAGGGAGAGGCTTTATTCAAAATTAATAGACTTCAGACTACACCATCCACTCTTTTTTTTGGGGGGGGGGAGGGGGCTGGATTCTGTGTAGATATGAATAATGAAGGAGACGCGCAACACGGCATGTGTGTATGAAGTATTTGCATGCATGACTCTGAATAGAGGAAGGGAAGGAGGATGAGGAGTGATGGGTCAATCATTATTAAAAAAGCAAGATAACGGCTTCCAAATGCCACCAGTCATGAGCGGAGGGCAGGTTTCTTGGGGTATTTTTAAACTGCAACCCCCTTCGGAAAAAAAAAAAGTCAACAGAAATAACTAAGTAAACACTGGAGCCAGAATAGACAGAACAGTGACCACCCAAACCAAGCAGATAAACCAGTTATGTAGAGAAATCATTCTATTCTACATAACTAATAATGAAATTTTTACCATGGTCTTCAGAACCATGAAACTTACACAAGAGAGAAGTGGTCTGAAGGCAATCTTGCCCAATGGATACAGCACTGGACTGATACTCAGAGACCTTGGGCCTATGCCACTGTCCTGCCGGGTGATCTCAGATAATCACTTCGCCTCTCTCTGCCTCAGTTTCCCTATCTGTAAAATAAGATTAATAATACTGGCTCCTACCTCCTTTTGTAAAGTGCTTTGAGATCCACTGATGAAGAGTTAGGTATTATTATATATTATTATTTTATTAACACTTGACTGAGAATCAGGCACTTCTGAGTTCTAAGAAGCAGAGCTAGGAGGATGCCCTATGTGATATTGAGCAAGCCACTTCCCTGCTCCGTGCCTGAGTTTCCCCATTTGTAAAATGGGTATAATGACCGTGCCCTCCCTGAGCAAACAAAAGTGTTGGGAGCACTCATTGAATAACATTTGTAATTCGCCATGTAAATCCTAGTCCGTATTAACAACAAGGGAATTTTCTTCATTACACCTCTATTGACCCCCAAGAAGCTATATTTCACTCTGGAATGTTATAAAAGGAAAGCAAAATTATTGCTCAACAAGAAGAAAACTACAAAGAATAGATTCTTAATGGGTGCATTTCTCCTTGAAATACATTGTGTTAAAAGCACTTTATTTTTAAAAAAGCACGATAGTTGCATCCTGCTAAATATAGATCAGTCACCACAATTAAGTACAGAAGAGTACCATTAGGAATTTGCTCATCCTGCCACATGCATTTAACATTCTCTTGTGGTTAGAACGTGGACCAAAGAGCCAGGACCATTTGCCTCTTCTCCTGGCGTTGCCACTGACCTTGAACAAGACATCAAACCCCTTTGTGTCACAATATTGCCATCTGTAATATTGATATAGAGATACTTACTCAGCTCCCAAGAGGGAGGAGAGAAACAATCTGCAAGTTTCTTAAATTCTTTATGCAACACTTGGAATATTCCAACTGTTACAGAAAAGCTAAAGATAGCTGGTCTTGAGGTGCTTTGAGATCCCACAATGTCAGGCATCCTATAAAGGAAAAACTGTTTGAAGAATAGTGAGGGAAAAGGGATGAAAAATTAGTTATGCCCAAAAAAGGGGAGGAAGCCTAATGGAGAAGACCAAGAGTGGGTTAATGCATTTGTGTTTACCTCTAGAGAACAGGTCAGGTCGCAAGTGAAATAATTTTTCTACACAATCAAGAAGGCACACAGCTTGACACAAACTATTCAGATGACACATAAAATGGAAGAGCAAGGGGTACTGTCCTGTGGCTGGGATCCAGGAGCTATTGCAGAGCTGGGAAGAAGGGGGAGAAGGCCTTCAACAGGAAAAGGTGCTTCATGGCAGGGCTGAAGAGTCCTACCAGAGCTGTGTAAAGAGTCCAGGACTGGAATAAAAAAAGCAAAAAGGTGCTACTGATCAAGACCAAAGGTGTAGAACTGTGTGAGAAGTTGCTGGGACTCTGGCAGAATCTATGCAGTGCCGTCAGTCCTTCAATCTCGAGAGTCCCCATTGCACATGCACAGTTCACACATTCACCTGTTGCAACACTACATCACATGATTGAAACCTCATTTAGTTTTTTAAAAAAACCCTTCAATTTAGCTGTTCCCAATGTGTGATTTTTAACACATTTGAAAATTTGCAATAAGCTATTACTGGCAACATAGCAGTTGATTTGCAAGCATAGGTTTGGTTTCAGCTTTAAACAGAATTTCCTCTATCCTTTCCATATACTCCTCTAAGGGGGCTGAATGTTCGTTAACATTTGTATAAATCCCCCTTAATGCTTCACAGGGAAAATAAAGCATTGTCCCTGCCCTGAGGAGCCTGCAGTAGCAAATTATAAACCGAAACAAAGCAAAACGCTCGCTTCTGAGACAGAATCACTATGGTTCCACCAAAAAAACATAAGTTAAAGGGGCTGTGACACCTGGTTCTCATCAGTCCATTCACTAAAAAGTATGACCTTTCCTTGTCATAGGAGAAAAGTGATGGGGTGCGAGATGGCCACTGGAGGCTTCCACTTTCAGTCCAACTATCATCTGGAATGTGGTCCAACCTCTCTCCCATCAAACCAAACACACATCTGACAGAAAGACCACACTTCCTATCCAAACTTTGTACCCCCAAGTGAGATCCACATGTAGGTCTCCTTCAAACATTATGTGGATTTAAAACAAAAACAACCTGGTACTCACTGGGTTTTAATTCAACGTAAGTAATGCTATTTGCCTGACACACCTACACCAGGTTATTCTTCTATAAAGGATCGAAACAATTATGCGCCTTCGCCTTCTGTGTAACATGCAGATTATTCCACTGTTGCTTACAACAACCACCCACTTCGAAGCATCTTTTGAAGGAAAAAAAAAATAAACCACCAGCTTGAGAGAACGGAGGGTCACTGATGCATCTTTAAAAATTAAAGAGGAAGGTGTACAGTAGTTACCGTATTGGCAACGAAATCTTTTATTGGAAGGTAAATGTGTTATGTGCCAAGTAGTATGTATCAACACTGTACAATAACATGAAAGCCCCAGAATAAATATTAGTTAGATTCTTTACCATGTAAAGAGACAGCGAAGTGCAACCCAAATTTGTCCCCAATACTGGAGTTTGTAATAAGCTTGTACAAAAATCTCACCTCAATAGAAATATTTTCATTATCCCCCCCCTCCCCGCCAATGGGGAGAGGGTCTATTTAAACAAACACACCCTTGCATTGTTTGTAGCCCCAACACTGCAGCATTGAGAACCTATTTAGTGAAATTGCTTTCACTTTCATCATTATCCAAGCTAAGAGCAAGGCAAACAGTAAACAAAAGGCTTGATCAGTAAGTACTTATTTCAGGAGCAATCGATTATTTTTGTCAAGGTCCAAATGTTGTGATATAGATAAAGTCAAGATATAGTCAAGGTCCAGACCACAGAGAAAATAATACAAAAATAGCAATAATAATGAGTAAATAAAAAGATTTCGGGGTCTATCCAAAAAGCGTCTGGCGGTCTGGATTTGTGCCGCAGTCCACCTATTGACTATTCCTGTCTTATTTAATCTCAAGCGTGGTTAGTAAAATGGGTAAGGAAATATATTGTAAACACATTGTCTTTTTTAAGTTGACAGGTACCATGTTCAAAACACCCTAATGTAGGCTCCTAAAGCACTTCTCAGAATGGGACTCCGGGATCCAAGTCACTTCAGCACTTTTGAAAATTGTACCCAATGTTTTACAGGAATTATAGCTAAACTAGGCAGAGGAAAAGGATCATGGCATATAAAATGCAGACCCTCAGGTGTTCCCTCTCTTCAACAGCAGGCACAAGTAACTGATCAAAGGATGAGTCTGAAGATTCCACTCCAGACAGGCTCTTATATTGCGCCCCTCAGTTTAGTCTCTGAGCACTTTCCAGTGGTGCATTTAACTAAGGAGCGTGTAACTAACATCTTGTGTGTAGTCTGAACTCTCTCATGCCCTCCTGAAGAGGAGAGCTATGAATGCAGGGTAGCCTTTTGTTTTGGTAGCTGCATGGGTTGAGGTTGGTGCGTTAACTGTCCATGCCGCTGTGCGTTAATGGCAGAGAAGGCAGTCTGGAGAAATGCACCGTGCACTTGCAGCTGAAGGCGGTGAGGTTTGAGATGATCCTTAGCTCCTGTGGGAGTTCATGCCAGTCTTGGACCAGCCCCTGAGAACGCTCTGTCTCGCTCCCAGCCAAGCTTTGCCCTACTGGTTGAAAGTTGCCTTGTGCTGAGAAGCAAAGTTGTGAATCATGCTGTTCCTCCTGGAGCTTTAAGCACTCCCTGAGACATGCTGGGCCCAGGCCGTTGGCCGTGAAGTGAAATACGGTTATTTGAAAAGCAAGTTCAACAGAAACCGCTCACGGGCACACAGCAGAGAGAGGAAAGGAAACGCGCTCCTCTCCGTGCCTGGTTGCAAGGGAGCAGCTCCATCATCGCCATCCGCGTTACAAACCCTGACACGAGCGACCGCAGGCTCCCCGTTCCCCGTACGTGAGCCAAGGCGCAGGCAGCTGCTCCTTAAAAGGTCACAGCTCCTGCTCGGGACACAGCCCCCCAAAGGTCCCCCTCTCTCGGACCAGGCGCATCCCCTCCAGGACTCCCCCCGGCCGAGGAGGCGGCTCGGACCGTCCCTGGGACTCCCAGCGCACTTGCTTAGCTCCCCCCCATGCGCTGGAGAAGCGGGGGGCGCGCGGGGGCCACCCTCCCGAGCCGAGCCGAGCCGCCTGGCGGGCGATGGCTTCCACACCCCGCCCCCGGCCGGGGCACCGAGAAAGTTGGGCGCTCGGTCCCGCCCGGGTCGGGGGGGAGGCGGAGCGCCGGTGCCCCCAGCCCCGGCCGGGCTCCCGCGCCGCCGCTCGCCCCGCGGGCCACTCACCTCGCAGAGACAGGAGCGCGGCCACGGGGCCGACCCACAGCCCCCAGCCGCCGCGGCCCCGGGGCGTCATGCCGGGCCGGGACAGGGGCTCCGCGGGCGCCTCGCTCCCCCTCCCCGGGCGACGGCGGCTCCGCGCCCCGCTGCCAGCGCCGAAGTCCAGCCGAAGCCCGCCCCCGGGGCAGCGCAGGCGGCTGCCCCCGCCTCGCGGAGCGCCCGGCCCGGCCGCCTCCCGC